>JAGTYA010000372.1:0-28341 GCA_024291935.2 Okapia johnstoni | reverse complement strand
TTTCCCCCCAAGCAAGAGAACCTCAGGGAACACCCCCTCAGAGCTTTCCCCCTTTTTGGCTCTGAAACCAAGAGCTCTTGAGACGGGGGTCTTTTCAAAATGGGAAACGAGGCCCGGGGAGCAGCCCCCATTTTTGGGGGGCTTCTCACAGAAAAAACCCTTCTTGCACCGGGGAAGTTTGAATAAACACCCCCTTTGGGGGCTACCTTTTATGACTCAAAGGGAAAGAGCCCCCTAAAACGCTGCTTTGGGCTGAGAACCCAAAAGGGGGCGGGAATTTCTCCCTTTAAAGTCAGTTAAAGGGGGACAGGGGCCCTGGGGCCCCAAAGCCCAGGTAAGCTTAAAACATGCCCGGGAAACCCGTGAAGGCACCCTCCACAGCCTTTTTTCCACTTTCCTTTCTCGTACAAGGGGCTCGGGGAGACTATTTCCTGGTCTAAGGGGAAAACCCCGGGGGCCGGGAAAGAAAACCCCCAAGGGTTTTTGGCCCCTTTAACAGCCAAACACCTTTTTGGGCCCAGGGAAGATTGAAAATAAGCACCCTTTGGGCTACCTTTTATGTCACTAAGTAAGAGACCCTGAAAACGCTCGCTTTGGGGCAGAAAATCACAAGAGGATGGGAAGTGTGCTCCCCTGGAAAGTCAGTTGGTGGGTGGCCATAGTGACCTAGGATCCCAAAGCCCAGGTAAATCTTCGAGACAGTGCCCTGGCAAGTGAAGGCACCTCAAAACAGCGCTTTTTTCACATATCTGCTCTCGTAAGCAGAGAGCTCTGTGTCACTAGGCCCTGGTTTGAAAGGGAAACTGAAGCCTGAGAGGACAAAACCATTGTTGTTGGAGTCTTAACAGCCAAAACACGCTCTTGCACTCTGGAATAAAAGATTGCAATAAGAACTCCCTTGGGCAACCTTTTATGACTCTAAAGGAAGAGACCCTGACCTGGCTTGTCTTTGGCTGAAAATCAATCATAAGGGGCTGGGAAAGTGATGCCCTGTAAAATCAAGTGGAATCGGCCACTGTGCCTAGGCCTTCAGGGCCGAGTGGGCTCTCCCAATGCCAGGGAACCTCAAGGAACACACCTTCAGGGCTCACTGTCCCCTTGTGTGCGCTGCATGCTGTAGCAGAGAGGCTACCTGGAAAGTCAGTGAAAGAGACCATAGTGCCTAGGTCCCAAAGCCCAGGTAGGGCTTTTCGACAGTGCCCTGGAACGTGAAGGCACCCTCCTCACAGCGCTTTTTCCACATGTCTGCTCTGTATCAGAGAGCTTCTGGAGACTAGGCCTGTTCTCTGACTGGGAAACTGAGGCCCTGGGAGCAAACCCATTGTTGTGGTGTCTTAACAGCCAAACACCTCTTGCACCTGGGAAGATTGAATAAGCACTCCCTTGGGCTACCTTTTATGACTCTAAGGAAGAGACCCTGCCAGGCTGCCTTTGGCTGAAAATCACAAGGGGCTGGAAAGTGCTACCTGGAAAGTCAGTGGAAGAGGCCACAGTGCCTAGGCCCCACCGCCCGGGTAGGGCTTCTCCAAGCCAGGGAACCTCAAGGGACACTCCTCAGAGCTATTTCCCCATGTGTGCTCTGTAGCAGAGAGCTCTTGAAACTAGGTCTGTTCTGACTGGGAAACTGAGGCCCTGGGAGCAGACCCATGGTTGTGGGTTCGTCACAAACAAACATTTCTTGTACCAGGGAAGATGGAATAAGCATTCCCTTGGGCTACCTTTTATGAATCTAGGGAAGAGACCCTTCCAGGCTGCCTTTGGCTGAAAATCACAAGGGGCTGGAAAGTGCTACCTGGAAAGTCAGTGGAAGAGGCCACCGTGCCTAGTCCCCAGCGCCCGGTTAGGGCTTCCCCAAGCCAGGGAACCTCTAGGAACACTCCTCAGAGCTATTGCCCCATGTGTGCTCTGTAGCAGAGAGCTCTTGAGACTAGGTCTGTTCTGACTGGGAAACCGAGGCCCTGGGAACAGACCCATTGTTGTGGCTTGTTAACAGACAAACAACTCTCTCACCAGGGAAGATTGAATAAGCACCCTTTGGGCTACCTTTTATGACTCTAAGTAAGAGACCCTGAAACGCCGCTTTGGGGCTGAAAATCACAAGGGGCTGGGAAGTGCTACCTGGAAAGTCAGTTGTAGGGGCCATAGTGCCTAGGTCCCAAGGCTCAGGTAAGGCTTCGACAGTGCCCTGGAACGTGAAGGCACCTTCGACAGCGCTTTTTCCACATGTCTGCTCTGTAGCAGAGAGCTCTGGAGACTAGGCCTGGTCTGAATGGGAAACTGACGCCTAGAGGCAAACCCATTGTTGTGGCGACTTAACAGCCAAACACCTCTTGCACCAGGGAAGATTGAATAAGCATTCCCTTGGGCTACTTTTTATGACTCTAAGGAAGAGACCCTGAAACTCTGCTTTGGGGCTGAAAATCAAATGGGGCTGTGAAGTGCTACCTGGAATATCAGTTGTAGGGGCGATAGTCCCTAGGTCCCAAAGGCCAGATAAGGCTTCAACAGAGCCCTGGAACGTGAAGGTACCCTCCACAGCGCTTTTTCCACATGTCTGCTCTGTATCAGAGAGCTCTGGAGACTAGGCCCGGTCTGAATGGGAAACTGAGGCCTGGAGGCAAACCCATTGTTGTGGCGTCTTAACAGCCAAACTCCTCTTGCACCAGGGAAGATTGAATAAGCACTCAATTGGGCTACCTTTTATGGCTCTAAGGATGAGAACCTGCCATGCTGCCTTTGGCTGAAAATCACATGGGGCTGGAAAGTGCTACATGGAAAGTCAGTGGAAGAGGCCACAGTGCCTAGTCCCCAGCGCCCGGGTAGGGCTTCCCCAAGCCAGGGAACCTCAAGGAACACTCCTAAGAGGTATTGCCCCATGTGTGCTCTGTACCAGAGAGCTCTTGATGCTACGTCTGCTCTGGCCCAGAAACTGAGGCCCTGGGAGCAGACCCATTGTTGTGGCTTCTTCACAGACAAACTCCTCTTTCACCAGGGAAGATTGAGTAAGTACTCCCTTGGGCTACCTTTTATGACTCTAAGGAAGAGACCCTGAAACTCTGCTTTGGGGTTGAAACTCAAAAGGGGCTGGGAAGTGCTACCTGAAATGTCAGTTGGAGAGGCCATAGTGCCTAGGTCCCAAAGCCCAGGTAAGGCTTCGACAGGGCCCTGGAACGTGAAGGCACCCTCCACAGCGCTTTCTCCACATGTCTTCTTTGTAGCAGAGAGCTCTGGTGACCAGGCCTGGTCTGAATGGGAAACTGAGCCCTGGAGGCAAACCCATTGTTGTGGTGTCTTAACAGCCAAACACCTCTTGCACCTGGGAAGATTGAATAAGCACTCCCTTTTGCTCCCTTTTATGACTCTAAGGAAGAGACCCTGCCAGGCTGCCTTTGGCTGAAAATCACAAGGGGCTGGAAAGTGCTACCTGGAAAGTCAGTGGAAGAGGCCACAGTGCCTAGGCCCCAGCCCCCGGGTAGGGCTTCCCCAAAACAGGGAACCTCAAGGAACACTCCTCAGAGCTATTGCCCCATGTGTGCTCTGTAGCACACAGCTCTGTAGATTAGGCCTGGTCTGAATGGGAAACTGAGCCCTGAAGGCAAACCCATTTTTGTGGCGTGTTAACAGCCACACACCTCTTGCACCTGGGAAGATTGAATAAGCACTCCCTTGGGCTACCTTTTATGACTCTAAGGAAGAGGCCATAAAACGCTGCTTTGCGGCTAAAAATCACAAGGGGCTGGGAAGTGCTACCTGGAAAGTCAGTTGTAGGGACCATAGTGCTTAGGTCCCAAAGCCCAGGTACGGCTTACACCGTGCCCTGGAACGTGAAGGCACCCTCCACAGCGCTTTTTCCACATGTCTGCTCTGTAGCAGAGAGCTCTGGAGACAAGGCCTGGTCTGACTGGAAAACTGAGGCTTGGAGGCAAACCCATTTTTGTGGAGTCTTAATTGCCAAACACCTCTTGCACCTGGGAAGATTGAATAGGCACTCCCTTGGGCTACCTTTTATGACTCTAAGGAAGAGACCCTGCCTGGCGGCCTTTGGCTGAAAATCACAAGGGGCTGGAAAGTGCTACCTGGAAAATCAGTGGAAGAGGCCACAGTGCCTAGGCCCCACTGCCCGGGTAGGGCTTCCCCAACCCAGGAAACCTCAAGGAACAGTCCTCAGAGCTATTGCCCCATTTGTGCTCTGTACCAAAGAGCTCTTCAGACTAGGTCTGTTCTGAATGGGAAACAGAGGCCCTGGGAGCAGACCGATTGTTGTGACTTCTTCACAGACAAATACCTCTTGCACCAGGGAAGATTGAATAATCACACCCTTAGGCTACCATTTATGACTCTTAAGAAGACACCCTGAAATGCTGCTTTGGGGCTGAAAATCAAAAGGGGCTGGGAAGTGCTACCTGGAAAGTCAGTTGTAGGGGCCATAGTGCCTAGGTCCCAAAGCCCAGGTAAGGCTTTGCAGTGCCCTGGATCGTGAAGGCCCCCACCACAGCGCTTTTTGCACATGTCTGCCCTGTAGCAGAGAGCTCTGGAGAATAGGCCTGGTCTGACTGGGAAACTGAGGCCTGGAGGAAAACCCATTTTTGTGGTGTCTTAACAGCCAAACAACGCTTGCACCAGGGAAGATTGTATAAGCGCTCCCTTGGGGTACTTTTTTTGCCTCTAAGGAAAAGACCCTGCCAGGCTGCCTTTGGCTGAAAATCACAAGGGGCTGGAAAGTGCTACCTGCAAAGTCAGTGGAAGAGGCCACAGTGCCTAGGCCCCACCGCCCTGGTAGGGCTTCCCCAAGCCAGGGACCCTCAAGGAACACTCCTCCGAGCTATTGCCCCATGTGTGCTCTGTACCACAGAGCTCTTGAGACTAGGTCTGTTCTGAATGGGAAACTGAGGCCCTGGGACCAGATCCATTGTTGTGGCGTCTTCACAGACAAACACCTCTTGCACCAGGGAATATTGAATAAGCATTCCCTTGGGCTACCTTTTATGACTCTAAGGAAGACAGCCTGCCAGCCTGCATTTTGCTGAAAATCACAAAGGGCTGGAAAGTGCTACCTGGAAAGTCAGTTGTAGGGGCCATAGTGCCTAGGTCCCAAAGCCCAGGTAAGGCTTCGACAGTGCCCTGGAACGTGAAGGCACCCTCCACAGCACTTTTTTCACATGTCTGCTCTGTAGCAGAGAGCTCTGGAGACTAGGCCTGGTCTGAATGCGAAACTGAGGCCTGGAGGCAAACCCATTGTTGTTGCGTCTTAACAGCCAAACACCTCTTGCACCAGGGAAGATTGAATAAGCACTCCCTTGGGCTACCTTTTATGACTCTAAGGAAGAGACCCTGCCAGGCTGCTTTGGGGCTGAAAATCACAAGGGGCTGGGAAGTGCTACCTGGAAAGTCAGTTGTAGGGGCCATAGTGCCTAGGTCCCAACTTCCCAGGTAAGGCTTCGACAGTGCCCTGGAACGTCAAGGCACCCTCCACACCTCGCTTTTTCCCACATGTGTGCTCTGTAGCAGAGAGCTCTGGAGACTAGGCCTGGTCTGACTGGGAAACTGAGGCCCTGGAGGCAAACCCATTGTTGTGGCTTCTTAACAGCCAAACACCTCTTTCACCAGGGAAGATTGAATAAGCACTCCCTTGGGCTACCTTTTATGACTCTAAGGAAGAGACCCTGCCAGGCTGCCTTTGGCTGAAAATCACAAGGGGCTGGGAAGTGCTACCTGGAAAGGCAGTGGATGAGGCCACAGTGCCTAGGCCCCACCAACCTGGTAGCGCTTCCCCAAGACAGGGAAACTCAAGGAACACTCCACAGAGACTTGCCCCATGTGTGCTCTGTAGCAGAGAGCTCTTGAGACTAGGTCTGTACTGACTGGGAAACTGAGGCCCTGGGATCAGACCCATTGTTGTGGCTTCTTCACAGGCTAACACTTCTTGCACCAGGGAAGATTGAATAAGCATTCCCTTGAGCTACCTTTTATGACTCTAAGAAGAAGACACCCTGCCAGGCTGCCTTTGGCTGAAATTCATAAGGGGCTGGATAGTGCTACCTGGAAAGTCAGTTGTAGGGGCCATAGTGCCTCGGTCCCAAAGCCCAGGTATGACTTCGACAGTACCATGGAAAGTGAAGTTACCCTCCACAGCGCTTTTTTCCACATGTCTGCTCTATAGCAGAGAGCTCTGGAGACTAGACCTGGTCTGACTGGGAAACTGACGACTGGAGGCAAACCCATTGTTGTGGAGTCTTAACAGCCAAACACTTCTTGTACCTGGGAAGATTGAATAAGCACTCCCTTGGGCTACCTTTTATGACTCTAAGCAGCACTCCCTTGGGCTGCATTTACTCCCTCCAAAGAAGACAGCCTGCTAGGCCGCATTTGACCAGAAAATCACATTGGACTGGGAAGTGCTAACTGGGAAGTCAGTTTTCAGCGGTTGGAGTGCCTAGTCCCCACTTCCAGGGTAGGGCTTTCCCAGTGCCCGGGAACATCAAGGCAGCCTCCACACCACTGTTTCCCCAAGTGTGCTCTGTAGCAGAGAGCTCGCGTGACTAGGCCTGTTCTGACTTGAGAAGTGAAGCCCTGGAACAGCCCCAGTGTTTTGGTGTCTGAAGAGCTTCTCTCTTGACCCGCGAGGGAAGCCTGAAAACGACTCTCTGCGGCTGCCTTTCCTCCCTGCCAGGAAGAGAGCCTGCCGAGCCTGCACCAGGTGCAGGTGCCATCGGGCTGGGAAGTGCTAGCTGGGAAGTCAGTTTTCAGCGACTGGAGCGCCTAGGCCCCACTTCCCGGGTAGGGCTTCCCCAGTGCCCGGGAACGTCAAGGCATCCTCCACACAGTTGTTTCCAATGTGTGCTCTGTAGCAGAGAGCTCGCGAGACTAGACCTGGTCTGACTAGGAAACTGAGGTCCTGGGAGGAACCCTTGGTTGTGGCTTCTGAACAGCCCAACACTGGATGCGGGAAGGCGGATTGAATCAGCACTCCCTTGGGCTGCATTTACTCCCTCCAAAGAAGACAGCCTGCTAGGCCGCATTTGACCAGAAAATCACATTGGACTGGGAAGTGCTAACTGGGAAGTCAGTTTTCAGCGGCTGGAGCGCCTAGTCCCCACTTCCAGGGTAGGGCTTCCCCAGTGCCCAGGAACATCAAGGCAGCCTCCACACCACTGTTTCCCCAAGTGTGCTCTGTAGCAGAGAGCTCTTGAGACTAGGTCTGTACTGACTGGGAAACTGAGGCCCTGGGAACAGACCCATTGTTGTGGCTTCTTAACAGACAAACAACTATTGAACCAGGGAAGATTGAATAAGTACTCCCTTGGGCTACCTTTTATGACTCTAAAGAAGAGACCCTGAAACGCTGCTTTGGGGCTGAAAATCACAAGGGGCTGGGAAGTGCTACTGGGAAAGTCCGTTGTAGGGGCCGTAGTGCCTAGGTCCCAAAGCCCAGGGTAAGGCTTTCAACAGTGCCCTGGAACGTGAAGAAACCCTCCACACCACTGCATTTTCCCAATGTGTGCTCTGTAGCAGAGAGCTCTGTAAACTAGGCCTGGTGGTGTGATTGGGAAACTGAAGCTCTGGAATCAGACCCATTTTGTGGCTTCTGAACAGCCCCACACTTGTTGTGCGAAGTAGGATTGAATCAGCACTCTGTTGGGCTGCCTTTTCTCCCTCGGAGGAAGATGGCCTGGTAGGCCGCATTCGGCCTGAAAATGACATTGGACTGGGAAGTGCTAGCTGGGAAGTCAGTTTTCAGCGGCTGGAGCGCCAACGCCCCACTTCCCGGGTAGGGCTTCCCCAGTGCCCGGGAACGTCAAGGCATCCTCCACACAGTTGTTTCCAATGTGTGCTCTGTAGCAGAGAGCTCGCGAGACTAGACCTGGTCTGACTAGGAAACTGAGGTCCTGGGAGGAACCCTTGGTTGTGGCTTCTGAACAGCCCAACACTGGATGCGGGAAGGCGGATTGAATCAGCACTCCCTTGGGCTGCATTTACTCCCTCCAAAGAAGACAGCCTGCTAGGCCGCATTTGACCAGAAAATCACATTGGACTGGGAAGTGCTAACTGGGAAGTCAGTTTTCAGCGGCTGGAGCCGCTAGTCCCCACTTCCAGGGTAGGGCTTCCCCAGTGCCCAGGAACATCAAGGCAGCCTCCACACCACTGTTTCCCCAAGTGTGCTCTGTAGCAGAGAGCTCTTGAGACTAGGTCTGTACTGACTGGGAACCTGAGGCCCTGGGAACAGACCCATTGTTGTGGCTTCTTAACAGACAAACAACTATTGAACCAGGGAAGATTGAATAAGTACTCCCTTGGGCTACCTTTTATGACTCTAAAGAAGAGACCCTGAAATGCTGCTTTGGGGCTGAAAATCACAAGGGGCTGGGAAGTGCTACCGGGAAAGTCCGTTGTAGGGGCCGTAGTGCCTAGGTCCCAAAGCCCAGGGAAGGCTTCAACAGTGCCCTGGAACGTGAAGAAACCCTCCACAGTGCATTTTCCACATGTCTGCTCTGTAGCAGAGAACTCTGTAAACTAGGCCTGGTGTGAATGGGAAACTGAAGCTCTGGAATCAGACCCGTTTTGTGGCTTCTGAACAGCCCCACACTTGTTGTGCGAAGTAGGATTGAATCAGCACTCTGTTGGGCTGCCTTTTCTCCCTCGGAGGAAGATGGCCTGGTAGGCCGCATTCGGCCTGAAAATGACATTGGACGGGGAAGTGCTAGCTGGGAAGTCAGTTTTCAGCGGCTGGAGCGCCTAGTCCCCACTTCCAGGGTAGGGCTTTCCCAGTGCCCGGGAACATCAAGGCATCCTCCACAACTTTGATTCCCAATGTGTGCTCTGTAGCAGAGAGCTTGCGAGACTAGGCCTGGTCTGACTAGGAAACTGAAGCTCTGTAATCACACCCATTTTGTGGCTTCTGAACAGCCCCACACTTGTTGTGCGAAGGAGGATTGAATCAGCACTCTGTTGGGCTGCATTTTCTCCCTCCAAGGAAGACGGCCTGCTAGGCCGCATTCGGGCTGAAAATCACATTGGACGGGGAAGTGCTAACTGGGAAGTCAGTTTTCAGCGGCTGGAGCCGCTAGTCCCCACTTCCAGGGTAGGGCTTTCCCAGTGCCCAGGAACATCAAGGCAGCCTCCACACCACTGTTTCCCCAAGTGTGCTCTGTAGCAGAGAGCTCGCGCGACTAGGCCTGGTCTGACTTGGGAAGTCAAGCCCTGGAACAGCCGCAGTGTTTTGGTGTCTGAAGAGTTTCTCCCTTGCCCCGCGAGGGAAGCCTGAAAACGACTCTCTGCGGCTGCCTTTCCTCCCTGCCAGGAAGAGAGCCTGCCGAGCCTGCACCAGGTGCATGTGCCATCGGGCTGGGAAGTGCTAGCTGGGAAGTCAGTTTTTAGCGGCCAGAGCTCTCAGGCCCCACTTCCCGGGGAGGGCTTTCCGAGTGCCCGGGAATATCAAGGCACCCTCCACAACGTTGATTCCCAAAGTGTGCTCTGTAGCCGAGAGCTTGGAAGACTAGGCCTGTTCTGACTAGGAAACTGAAGCTCTGGAATCAGACCCATTTTGTGGCTTCTGAACAGCCCCACACTTGCTGTGCCAAGGAGGATTAAAGCAACACTCTGATGGGCTGTCTTTTCTCCATCCAAGGAAGAGGGAGACGGCCTGCTAGGCCGCATTCGGGCTCAAAATAACATTCGACTGGTAAGTGCTAGCTGGGAAGTCAGTTTTCAGCGACTGGAGCGCCTAGGCCCCACTTCCCGGGTAGGGCTTCCCCAGTGCCCGGGAACGTCAAGGCATCCTCCACACAGTTGTTTCCAATGTGTGCTCTGTAGCAGAGAGCTCGCGAGACTAGACCTGGTCTGACTAGGAAACTGAGGTCCTGGGAGGAACCCTTGGTTGTGGCTTCTGAACAGCCCAACACTGGATGCGGGAAGGCGGATTGAATCAGCACTCCCTTGGGCTGCATTTACTCCCTCCAAAGAAGACAGCCTGCTAGGCCGCATTTGACCAGAAAATCACATTGGACTGGGAAGTGCTAACTGGGAAGTCAGTTTTCAGCGGCTGGAGCCGCTAGTCCCCACTTCCAGGGTAGGGCTTTCCCAGTGCCCAGGAACATCAAGGCAGCCTCCACACCACTGTTTCCCCAAGTGTGCTCTGTAGCAGAGAGCTCGCGCGACTAGGCCTGGTCTGACTTGGGAAGTCAAGCCCTGGAACAGCCGCAGTGTTTTGGTGTCTGAAGAGTTTCTCCCTTGCCCCGCGAGGGAAGCCTGAAAACGACTCTCTGCGGCTGCCTTTCCTCCCTGCCAGGAAGAGAGCCTGCCGAGCCTGCACCAGGTGCAGGTGCCATCGGGCTGGGAAGTGCTAGCTGGGAAGTCAGTTTTTAGCGGCCAGAGCTCCCAGGCCCCACTTCCCGGGGAGGGCTTTCCGAGTGCCCGGGAACGTCAAGGCACCCTCCAAAGCTTTGTTTCCCAATGTGTGCTCTGTTGCAGAGAGCTTGCGAGACTAGGTCTGTTCTGACTAGGAAACTGAGGTCCCTGGGAGAACCCATTGTTGTGGCTTCTGAACAGCCCAACACTGGATGCGGGACCAGGAGGATTGAATAAGCACTCCCTTGGGCTGCCTTTACTCCCTCCAAGGAAGAGACAGCTGCTAGGCTGCATTTGGCCAGAAAAATCACATTGGACTGGGAAATGCTAACTGGGAAGTCAGTTTTCAGCGGCTGGAGCCGCCTAGTCCCCACTTCCAGGGTAGGGCTTCCCCAGTGCCCAGGAACATCAAGGCAGCCTCCACACCACTGTTTCCCCAAGTGCTCTGTAGCAGAGAGCTCTTGAGACTAGGTCTGTACTGACTGGGAAACTGAGGCCCTGGGAACAGACCCATTGTTGTGGCTTCTTAACAGACAAACAACTATTGAACCAGGGAAGATTGAATAAGTACTCCCTTGGGCTACCTTTTATGACTCTAAAGAAGAGACCCTGAAACGCTGCTTTGGGGCTGAAAATCACAAGGGGCTGGGAAGTGCTACCGGGAAAGTCCGTTGTAGGGGCCGTAGTGCCTAGGTCCCAAAGCCCAGGTAAGGCTTCAACAGTGCCCTGGAACGTGAAGAAACCCTCCACAGTGCATTTTCCACATGTCTGCTCTGTAGCAGAGAACTCTGTAAACTAGGCCTGGTGTGAATGGGAAACTGAAGCTGAAGCTCTGGAATCAGACCCGTTTTGTGGCTTCTGAACAGCCCCACACTTGTTGTGCGAAGTAGGATTGAATCAGCACTCTGTTGGGCTGCCTTTTCTCCCTCGGAGGAAGATGGCCTGGTAGGCCGCATTCGGCCTGAAAATGACATTGGACGGGGAAGTGCTAGCTGGGAAGTCAGTTTTCAGCGGCTGGAGCGCCTAGTCCCCACTTCCAGGGTAGGGCTTTCCCAGTGCCCGGGAACATCAAGGCATCCTCCACAACTTTGATTCCCAATGTGTGCTCTGTAGCAGAGAGCTTGCGAGACTAGGCCTGGTCTGACTAGGAAACTGAAGCTCTGTAATCACACCCATTTTGTGGCTTCTGAACAGCCCCACACTTGTTGTGCGAAGGAGGATTGAATCAGCACTCTGTTGGGCTGCATTTTCTCCCTCCAAGGAAGACGGCCTGCTAGGCCGCATTCGGGCTGAAAATCACATTGGACGGGGAAGTGCTAACTGGGAAGTCAGTTTTCAGCGGCTGGAGCCGCTAGTCCCCACTTCCAGGGTAGGGCTTTCACTTCCAGTGGTAGGGCTTTCCCAGTGCCCAGGAACATCAAGGCAGCCTCCACACCACTGTTTCCCCAAGTGTGCTCTGTAGCAGAGAGCTCGCGCGACTAGGCCTGGTCTGACTTGGGAAGTCAAGCCCTGGAACAGCCGCAGTGTTTTGGTGTCTGAAGAGTTTCTCCCTTGCCCCGCGAGGGAAGCCTGAAAACGACTCTCTGCGGCTGCCTTTCCTCCCTGCCAGGAAGAGAGCCTGCCGAGCCTGCACCAGGTGCAGGTGCCATCGGGCTGGGAAGTGCTAGCTGGGAAGTCAGTTTTCAGCGACTGGAGCGCCTAGGCCCCACTTCCCGGGTAGGGCTTCCCCAGTGCCCGGGAACGTCAAGGCATCCTCCACACAGTTGTTTCCAATGTGTGCTCTGTAGCAGAGAGCTCGCGAGACTAGACCTGGTCTGACTAGGAAACTGAGGTCCTGGGAGGAACCCTTGGTTGTGGCTTCTGAACAGCCCAACACTGGATGCGGGAAGGCGGATTGAATCAGCACTCCCTTGGGCTGCATTTACTCCCTCCAAAGAAGACAGCCTGCTAGGCCGCATTTGACCAGAAAATCACATTGGACTGGGAAGTGCTAACTGGGAAGTCAGTTTTCAGCGGCTGGAGTGCCTAGTCCCCACTTCCAGGGTAGGGCTTTCCCAGTGCCCGGGAACATCAAGGCAGCCTCCACACCACTGTTTCCCCAAGTGTGCTCTGTAGCAGAGAGCTCGCGTGACTAGGCCTGTACTGACTGGGAAGTGAGGCCCTGGGAACAGACCCATTGTTTTGGTGTTCTTAACAGCTTCAACTCTTGAACCAGAGGAAAGATGAAAAAGTACTCTCTGCGGCTGCCTTTTTCCCCCCTCTAAAGAAGAGAGCCCTGAAAGCCTGCTGCACAGGCTGAAAATCACATCGGGCTGGGAAGTGCTAGCTGGGAAAGTCCGTTTTTAGGGGCCAGAGAGCTCCCAGGCCCCACTTCCCGGGGGGGGCTTTCCCAGTGCCCTGGAACGTCAAGGCACTCTCCACACCACTGTTTTTCCAATGTGTGCTCTGTAGCAGAGAGCTCGCGTGACTAGGCCTGGTCTGACTGGGAAACTGAGGCTCTGGAATCAGACCCATTTTTTTGTGGCTTCTGAACAGCCCCACACTTGTTGTGCGAAGGAGGATTGAATCAGCACTCTGTTGGGCTGCCTTTTCTCCCTCCAAGGAAGACGCCTGCTAGGCCGCATTTCGGCCTGAAAATCACATTGGACGGGAAATGCAAGTGCTGGGAAGTGCTAGCTGGGAAGTCAGTTTTCAGCGGCTGGAGCGCCTAGTCCCCACTTCCAGGGTAGGGCTTTCCCAGTGCCCGGGAACATCAAGGCATCCTCCACACCTTTGATTCCCAATGTGTGCTCTGTAGCAGAGAGCTTGCGAGACTAGACTAGGCCTGGTCTGACTAGGAAACTGAAGCTCTGGAATCACACCCATTTTTGTGGCTTCTGAAACAGCCCCACACTTGTTGTGCGAAGGAGGATTGAATCAGCACTCTGTTGGGCTGCATTTTCTCCTCTCCAGGAAGAGACCTGCTAGGCCGCATTCGGGCTGAAAATCACATTGGACGGGGAAGTGCTAGCTGGGAAGTCAGTTTTCAGCGGCTGGAGCCCTAGTCCCCACTTCCAGGGTAGGGCTTTCCCCAGTGCCCGGGAACATCAAGGCAGCCTCCACACCACTGTTTTTCCCAAGTGTGCTCTGTAGCAGAGAGCTCTGCGCGACTAGGCCTGGTCTGACTTGGGAAGTGAAGCCCTGGAACAGCCCCAGTGTTTTGGTGTCTGAAGAGCTTCTCTCACTTGACCCGCGAGGGAAGCCTGAAAACGACTCTCTGCGGCTGCGGCTGCCTTTTCTCCCTCCTGCAGGAAGAGAGCCTGCCGAGCCCGCACCAGGTGCAAATGCCATCGGGCTGGGAAGTGCTAGCTGGGAAGTCAGTTTTCAGCGACTGGAGTGCCTAGGCTCCACTTCCCGGGTAGGGCTTCCGCAGTGCCCTGCAACGTCAAGGCATCCTCCTCACCGTTGTTTCCCAATGTGTGTTCTATAGCAGAGAGCTCGCGAGACTAGACCTGGTCTGACTAGGAAAACTGAGGTCCCTGGGAGGAACCCTTGGTTGTGGCTTCTGAACAGCCCAAACACTGGATGCGGGAAGGGCGGATTGAATCAGCACTCCCTTGGGCTGCATTTACTCCCTCCAAAGAAGACAGCCTGCTAGGCCGCATTTGACCTGAAAATCACATTGGACTGGGAAGTGCTAACTGGGAAGTCAGTTTTCAGCGGCTGGAGCCGCTAGTCCCCACTTCCAGGGTAGGGCTTTCCCAGTGCCCGGGAACATCAAGGCAGCCTCCACACCACTGTTTCCCAAGTGTGCTCTGTAGCAGAGAGCTCTCGCGACTAGGCCTGTTCTGACTTGGAAAGTGAAGCCCTGGAACAGCCCCAGTGTTTTGGTGTCTGAAGAGCTTCTCTCTTGACCCGCGAGGGAAGCCTGAAAACGACTCTCTGGGGGCTGCCTTTCCTCCCTGCAAGGAAGAGAGCCTGCCGAGCCTGCACCAGGTGCAGGTGCCATCGGGGGCTGGCAAGTGCTACCTGGGAAGTCAGGTTTTAGCGGCCAGAGCTCCCAGGTCCCACTTCCCGGTGAGGGCTTTCCCAGTGCCCGGGAACGTCAAGGCAGCCTCCACACCACTGTTTCCCCAAGTGTGCTCTGTAGCAGAGAGCTTGCGAGACTAGGCCTGGTCTGACTAGGAAACTGAAGCTCTGGAATCAGACCCATTTTGTGGCTTCTGAACAGCCCCACACTTGCTGTGCGAAGGAGGATTGAATCAGCACTCTGTTGGGCTGTCTTTTCTCCCTCCAAGGAAGACGGCCTGCTAGGCCGCATTCGGGCTCAAAATAACATTTGACTGGTAAGTGCTAGCTGGGAAGTCAGTTTTCAGCGACTGGAGCGCCTAGGCCCCACTTCCCGGGTAGGGCTTTTCCCAGTGCCCGGGAACGTCAAGGCATCCTCCACACAGTTGTTTCCCCAATGTGTGCTCTGTAGCAGAGAGCTCGCGAGACTAGGCCTGGTCTGACTAGGAAACTGAGGCTCTGGGAATCAGGAACAGACCCTTGGTTGTGGCTTCTGAACAGCCCCAACACTGGATGCGGAAGGCGGATTGAATCAGCACTCCCTTGGGCTGCATTTACTCCCTCCAAAGAAGACAGCCTGCTAGGCCGCATTTGACCTGAGAATCACATTGGACTGGGAAGTCCTAACTGGGAAGTCAGCTTTCAGCGGCTGGAGCACCTAGTCCCCACTTCCAGGGTAGGGCTTTCCCAGTGCCCGGGAACATCAAGGCAGCCTCCACACCACTGTTTCCCCAAGTGTGCTCTGTAGCAGAGAGCTCGCGCGACTAGGCCTGGTCTGACTTGGGAAGTCAAGCCCTGGAACAGCCCCAGTGTTTTGGTGTCTGAAGAGCTTCTCTCTTGCCCCGCGAGGGAAGCCTGAAAACGACTCTCTGCGGCTGCCTTTCCTCCCTGCCAGGAAGAGAGCCTGCCGAGCCTGCACCAGGTGCAGGTGCCATCGGGCTGGGAAGTGCTAGCTGGGAAGTCAGTTTTTTTCACGGCCAGAGCTCCTAGGCCCCACTTCCCGGGTAGGGCTTTCCCCAGTGCCCGGGAACGTCAAGGCACCCTCCACACCACTGTTTCCCAATGTGTGCTCTGTAGCAGAGAGCTCGCGAGACTAGGCCTGGTCTGACTAGGAAACTGAGGCCTGGGAGGAGACCCATTGTTTGTGGCTTCTGAACAGCCCAACACTTGGATGCGGGAAGGGAGGATTGAATCAGCACTCCCTTGGGCTGCCTTTTTTTTGACTCCTCCAAAGAAGACAGCCTGCTAGGCCGCATTTGGCTAAAAAATCACATTGGGGGCTGGGAAGTGCTAGCTGGGAAGTCAGTTTTTTAGCGGCTGGAGGAGCCCTAGGCCCCACTTCCAGGGTAGGGCTTCCCCAGTGCCCGGGAACATCAAGGCAACCTCCACACCACTGTTTTCCCAAGTGTGCTCTGTAGCAGAGAGCTCTTGAGACTAGGCCTGGTCTGACTGGGAAACTGAGGCCCTGGGAACAGACCCATTGTTGTGGCTTCTGAACAGACAAACAACTTGTTGAACCAGGGAAGATTGAATAAGCACTCTCTGGGGGCTGCCTTTTATCCCTCTAAAGAAGAGAGCCTGCTAGGCCTGCATTTGGGGCTGAAAATCACATTGGGCTGGGAAGTGCTAGCTGGGAAGTCAGTTTTAGGGGCCGGAGTGCCTAGGTCCCACTTCCCAGGTAGGGCTTCAACAGTGCCCCGGGAACGTCAAGGCACCTCCACACCACACTGTTTTCCCAATGTGTGCTCTGTAGCAGAGAGCTCTGTAAACTAGGCCTGGTCTGACTGGGAAACTGAAGCTCTGGAATCAGACCCATTTTGTGGCTTCTGAACAGCCCCACACTTGCTTTGCGAAGGGAAGATTGAATCAGCACTCTGTTGGGCTGCCTTTTCTCCCTCCAGGAAGAGAGCCTGCTAGGCCGCATTCGGGCTGAAAATGACATTGGACTGGGAAGTGCTAGCTGGGAAGTCAGTTTTCAGCGGCTGGAGCGCCTAGGCCCCACTTCCCCGGGTAGGGCTTCCCCAGTGCCCGGGAACGTCAAGGCAAGGCTCCTCCACACCGTTGTTTACCAATGTGTGCTCTGTAGCAGAGAGCTCGCGAGACTAGACCTGGTCTGACTAGGAAACTGAGGTCCTGGGAGGAACCCTTGGTTGTGGCTTCTGAACAGCCCAACACTTGATGCGGGAAGGCGGATTGAATCAGCACTCCCTTGGGCTGCATTTACTCCCTCCAAAGAAGACAGCCTGCTAGGCCGCATTTGACCTGAAAATCACATTGGACTGGGAAGTGCTAGCTGGGAAGTCAGTTTTCAGCGGCTGGAGCGCCTAGTCCCCACTTCCAGGGTAGGGCTTTCCCAGTGCCCGGGAACATCAAGGCAGCCTCCACACCACTGTTTCCCCAAGTGTGCTCTGTAGCAGAGAGCTCGCGAGACTAGGCCTGGTCTGACTTGGGAAGTCAAGCCCTGGAACAGCCCCAGTGTTTTGGTGTCTGAAGAGCTTCTCTCTTGCCCCGCGAGGGAAGCCTGAAAACGACTCTCTGCGGCTGCCTTTTTCTCCCTGCCAAGGAAGAGAGCCTGCCGAGCCTGCACCAGGTGCAGGTGCCATCGGGCTGGGAAGTGCTAGCTGGGAAGTCAGTTTTTAGCGGCTGGAGCTCCTAGGCCCCCACTTCCCGGGTAGGGCTTTCCCAGTGCCCGGGAACGTCAAGGCACCCTCCACACAGCACTGTTTCCCCAATGTGTGCTCTGTAGCAGAGAGCTCGCGAGACTAGGCCTGGTCTGACTAGGAAACTGAGGTCCTGGGATCAGAACCATTTTTCTGGCTTCTGAACAGCCCCGAACTTGTTGCGTGAAGGAGGATTGAATCAGCACTCCCTTGGGCTGCCTTTGCTCCCTCCAAGGAAGACAGCCTGCTAGGCCGCATTTGGGCTGAAAATCACATTGGACTGGGAAGTGCTAGCTGGGAAGTCAGTTTTTAGCGGCCGGAGCGCCTAGGCCCCACTTCCCGGGTAGGGCTTCCCCAGTGCCCGGGAACGTCAAGGCACCCTCCACACACTTTGTTTCCCCAATGTGTGCTCTGTAGCAGAGAGCTCGCGAGACTAGGCCTGGTCTGACTAGGAAAACTGAGGCCCTGGAATCAGCCCCATTGTTTGTGGCTTCTGAACAGCCCAACACTTGATGTGCGCGAGGGAAGATTGAATCAGCACTCTCTTGGGCTGCCTTTTCCCTCCCTCCAAGGAAGAGACCCTGCTAGGCCGCATTTGGGCTGAAAATCACATTGGGGAAAGTGCTAGCTGGGAAGTCAGTTTTTTTGCGGCCAGGAGCTCCTAGGCCCCACTTCCCAGGGTAGGGCTTTCCCAGTGCCCCGGAACGTCAAGGCACCCTCCACACACCACTGTTTCCCCAAGTGTGCTCTGTAGCAGAGAGCTCTGCTGACTAGGCCTGGTCTGACTTGGGAAACTGAAGCCCTGGAAAACAGCCCCAGTTTTGTGGTGTCTGAACAGCCCCACTCTTGCTGTGCGAAGGAAAGGATTGAAAACAGCACTCTGTGGGCTGCCTTTTTCTCCCTCCAAGGAAGAGAGCCTGCTAGGCCGCATGCACCAGGTGCAGGTCACATTGGGGCTGGGAAGTGCTAGCTGGGAAGTCAGTTTTTAGCGGCTGGAGCGCCTAGGCCCCACTTCCCGGGTAGGGCTTTCCCCAGTGCCCGGGAACGTCAAGGCACCCTCCACACCACCGTTTTCCCCATGTGTGCTCTGTAGCAGAGAGCTCGCGAGACTAGGCCTGGTCTGACTAGGAAACTGAGGTCCTGGGAGGAACCCCATTGTTGTGGCTTCTGAACAGCCCAACACTTGATGCGGGAAGGCGGATTGAATCAGCACTCCCTTGGGCTGCATTTTACTCCCTCCAAGAGAAGACAGCCTGCTAGGCCGCATTTGACCTGAAAATCACATTGGACTGGGAAGTGCTAGCTGGTCAGTTTTTCAGCGGCTGGAGCGCCTAGTCCCCCACTTCCCCGGGTAGGGCTTTCCCCAGTGCCCCGGAACGTCAAGGCAGCCTCCACACCACTGTTTTCCCCAAGTGTGCTCTGTAGCAGAGAGCTCGCGAGACTAGGCCTGGTCTGACTTGGGAAGTGAAGCCCTGGAACAGCCCCAGTGTTTTGGGTGTCTGAAGAGCTTCTCTCTTGCCCCCCGAGGGAAGCCTGAAAACGACTCTCTGGGGCTGCCTTTCCTCCCTGCAAGGAAGAGAGCCTGCCGAGCCTGCACCAGGTGCAAAATCCATCGGGCTGGGAAGTGCTAGCTGGGAAGTCAGTTTTTAGCGGCCAGAGCTCTCAGGCCCCACTTCCCGGGGAGGGCTTTCCGAGTGCCCGGGAATATCAAGGCACCCTCCACAACGTTGATTCCCAAAGTGTGCTCTGTAGCAGAGAGCTTGGAAGACTAGGCCTGGTCTGACTAGGAAACTGAAGCTCTGGAACAGACCCATTTTGTGGCTTCTGAACAGCCCCACACTTGCTGTGCCAAGGAGGATTGAATCAGCACTCTGTTGGGCTGTCTTTTCTCCCTCCAAGGAAGACGGCCTGCTAGGCCGCATTCGGGCTGAAAATCACATTGGACTGGGAAGTGCTAGCTGGGAAGTCAGTTTTTTTCAGCGGCTGGAGCGCCTAGGCCCCACTTCCCGGGGTAGGGCTTCCCCAGTGCCCGGGAACGTCAAGGCACCCTCCACACCGTTGTTTCCCAATGTGTGTGCTCTGTAGCAGAGAGAGCTCGCGAGACTAGGCCTGGTCTGACTAGGAAACTGAGGTCCTGGGAGGAACCCCTTGTTGTGGCTTCTGAACAGCCCAACACTTGATGCGGGAAGGGAAGATTGAATCAGCACTCCCTTGGGCTGCATTTTCTCCCTCCAAAGAAGACAGCCTGCTAGGCCGCATTTGACCTGAAAATCACATTGGACTGGGAAGTGCTAGCTGGGAAAGTCAGTTTTCAGCGGCTGGAGCGCCTAGTCCCCACTTCCAGGGTAGGGCTTTCCCAGTGCCCGGGAACGTCAAGGCAGCCTCCCACACCACACACTGTTTCCCCAAGTGTGCTCTGTAGCAGAGAGCTCGCGCGACTAGGCCTGGTCTGACTTGGAAACTGAAGCCTGGAACAGCCCCAGTGTTTTGGTGTCTGAAGAGCCCTCTCTTGCCCCGCGAGGGAAGCCTGAAAACAGCTCTCTGGGGGCTGCCTTTCCTCCCTGCAAGGAAGAGAGAGCCTGCCGAGCCTGCACCAGGTGCAGGTGCCATCGGGCTGGGAAAGTGCTAGCTGGGAAGTCAGTTTTTAGCGGCTGGAGCGCCTAGGCCCCACTTCCCCGGGTAGGGCTTTCCCAGTGCCCGGGAACGTCAAGGCACCCTCCACACCACTGTTTCCCAATGTGTGCTCTGTAGCAGAGAGCTCGCGAGACTAGGCCTGGTCTGACTAGGAAAACTGAGGTCCTGGAAGGAGACCCATGGTTGTGGCTTCTGAACAGCCCCACACTTGCTGCACCGAAGGAGGATTGAATCAGCACTCTGGGGGCTGCCTTTTTCCCTCCAAGAGAAGAAGAGACTGCCTGCTAGGCCGCATTTGGGCTGAAAAATCATTGGACTGGGAAGTGCTAGCTGGGAAGTCAGTTTTTTTCAGCGGCTGGAGCGCCTAGGCCCCACTTCCCGGGTAGGGCTTTCCCCAGTGCCCGGGAACGTCAAGGCAGCCCTCCACACCACTGTTTCCCCAAGTGTGCTCTGTAGCAGAGAGCTCGCGCGACTAGGCCTGGTCTGACTTGGGAAGTGAAGCCCTGGAACAGCCCCAGTGTTTTGGTGTTCTGAAGAGCTTCTCTCTTGTGCCCCGAGGGGAAGCCTGAAAACGACTCTCTGGGGCTGCCTTTTTCTCCCTGCAAGGAAGAGAGCCTGCCGAGCCTGCACCAGGTGCAGGTGCCATCGGGCTGGGAAGTGCTAGCTGGGAAGTCAGTTTTTAGCGGCCAGAGCTCCCAGGCCCCACTTCCCGGGTAGGGCTTTCCCAGTGCCCGGGAACGTCAAGGCACCCTCCACAACTTTGTTTCCCAATGTGTGCTCTGTAGCAGAGAGCTTGCGAGACTAGGCCTGGTCTGACTAGGAAACTGAGGCCCTGGGATCAGACCCATTTTTGTGGCTTCTGAACAGCCCAACACGTGCTGCGCGAAGGAGGATTGAATCAGCACTCTGTTGGGCTGCCTTTTCTCCCTCCAAGGAAGACGGCCTGCCTGCTAGGCCGCATTCGGGCTGAAAATCACATTGGACTGGGAAGTGCTAGCTGGGAAGTCAGTTTTCAGCGGCTGGAGCGCCTAGGCCCCACTTCCCGGGTAGGGCTTCCCCAGTGCCCGGGAACGTCAAGGCACCCTCCACACCACTGTTTCCCAATGTGTGCTCTGTAGCAGAGAGCTCGCGAGACTAGGCCTGGTCTGACTAGGAAAACTGAGGTCCCTGGGAGGAACCCCCATTGGTTGTGGCTTCTGAACAGCCCAACACTTGATGCAGGAAGGCGGATTGAATCAGCACTCCCTTGGGCTGCATTTACTCCCTCCAAAGAAGACAGCCTGCTAGGCCGCATTTGACCTGAAAATCACATTGGACTGGGAAGTGCTAGCTGGGAAGTCAGTTTTCAGCGGCTGGAGCGCCTAGTCCCCACTTCCAGGGTAGGGCTTTCCCAGTGCCCGGGAACGTCAAGGCAGCCTCCACACCACTGTTTCCCCAAGTGTGCTCTGTAGCAGAGAGCTCGCGCGACTAGGCCTGGTCTGACTTGGGAAGTCAAGCCCTGGAACAGCCCCAGTGTTTTGGTGTCTGAAGAGCTTCTCTCTTGCCCCGCGAGGGAAGGCTGAAAAAGACTCTCTGGGGCTGCCTTTCCTCCCTGCAAGGAAGAGAGCCTGCCGAGCCTGCACCAGGTGCAGGTGCCATCGGGCTGGGAAGTGCTAGCTGGGAAGTCAGTTTTTAGCGGCCAGAGCTCCCAGGCCCCACTTCCCGGGTAGGGCTTTCCCAGTGCCCGGGAACGTCAAGGCACTCTCCACACCACTGTTTCCCCAAGTGTGCTCTGTAGCAGAGAGCTCGCGCGACTAGGCCTGGTCTGACTAGGAAACTGAGGCTCTGGAATCAGACCCATTTTGTGGCTTCTGAACAGCCCCACACTTGCTGTGCGAAGGAGGATTGAATCAGCACTCTGTTGGGCTGCCTTTTCTCCCTCCAAGGAAGACGTCCTGCTAGGCCGCATTCGGGCTGAAAATCACATTGGACTGGGAAGTGCTAGCTGGGAAGTCAGTTTTCAGCGGCTGGAGCGCCTAGGCCCCACTTCCCGGGTAGGGCTTTCCCAGGACCCGGAAACGTCAAGGCAGCCTCCACACTGTTGTTTCCCAAAGTGTGCTCTGTTGCAGAGAGCTCGCACGACAAGGCCTGGTCTGACTTGGGAAGTCAAGCCCTGGAACAGCCCCAGTGTTTTGGTGTCTGAAGAGCTTCTCTCTTGCCCCGCGAGGGAAGCCTGAAAAAAAACGACTCTCTGGGGCTGCCTTTCCTCCCTGCAAGGAAGAGAGCCTGCCGAGCCTGCACCAGGGTGCAGTGCCATCGGGCTGGGAAGTGCTAGCTGGGAAGTCAGTTTTTTAGCGGCCAGAGCTCCCAGGCCCCACTTCCCGGGTAGGGCTTTCCCCAGTGCCCGGGAACGTCAAGGCACCTCCACACACTTTGTTTCCCCAAGTGTGTGCTCTGTAGCAGAGAGCTTGCGAGACTAGGCCTGGTCTGACTAGGAAACTGAGGCTCTGGAATCAGACCCATTTTGTGGCTTCTGAACAGCCCCACACTTGCTGTGCGAAGGAGGATTGAATCAGCACTCTGTTGGGCTGCCTTTTCTCCCTCCAAGGAAGACGTACTGCTAGGCCGCATTCGGGCTGAAAATCACATTGGACTGGGAAGTGCTAGCTGGGAAGTCAGTTTTCAGCGGCTGGAGCGCCTAGGCCCTACTTCCCGGGTAGGGCTTCCCCAGTGCCCGGGAACGTCAAGGCACCCCTCCACACCACTGTTTCCCAATGTGTGCTCTGTAGCAGAGAGCTCGCGAGACTAGGCCTGGTCTGACTAGGAAACTGAGGTCCTGGGAGGAACCCTTGGTTGGTGGCTTCTGAACAGCCCCACACTTGATGCGGAGAAGGAGGATTGAATCAGCACTCCCTTGGGCTGCATTTTTCTCCCTCCAAAGAAGACAGCCTGCTAGGCCGCATTTTGACCTGAAAATCACATTGGACTGGGAGGTGCCTGCTGAGTAGTCAGTTTTAAGCGGCTGCAGCGCCTAGGCCCCACTTCCCGGGTAGGGCTTTCCCAGTGCCCGGGAACGTCAAGGCAGCCTCCACACCACTGTTTCCCCAAGTGTGCTCTGTAGCAGAGAGCTCGCACAAGAGGGCCTGGTATGACTTGGGCAGTCAAGCCCTGGAACAGCCCCAGTGTTTTGGTGTCTGAAGAGCTTCTCTCTTGCCCCGCGAGGGAAGCCTGAAAACGACTCTCTGGGGCTGCCTTTCCTCCCTGCAAGGAAGAGAGCCTGCTGATCCTGCACCAGGTGCAGGTGCCATCGGGCTGGGAAGTGCTAGCTGGGAAGTCAGTTTTTAGCGGCCAGAGCTCCCAGGCCCCACTTCCCGGGTAGGGCTTTCCCAGTGCCCGGGAAACGTCAAGGCACCCTCCCAAAGCTTTGTTTCCCAATGAAAATGCTCTGTAGGGAAGAGCTAGCTGGGACTAGCCAGTTTGACTAGGAAACTGAAGCTCTGGAAGGCCCCACGCATTTTGGGGCTTGGGCAGTGCCACAGTGCTTTGGAACGTCAAGGCATTGAATCCACTCCGTTGGGCTTCCCCAATGTGTGCTCTGTAGCAGAGAGACTCTGGAGACTAGGCCTGTTTGGGCTGACTGTGGAAACTGAGGCCCTGGGAAGTCAGTTTTCATTGTTGTGGCTTCTAGAACACCACCCAACACTTCTTGCACCCCGGACAGGAAGCAAGGAATCCACACCACTTTCCCTTGGTGCTGTAGCAGAGAGCTTTTGACTCCTGTTCTGAAAGGAAGAGACCCTGAGCAGACCCATTGTTTGTGGCTGCCAAACTGGCTGAAAATCACAAATAAGGGCTGGGAAGTGCTACCTGGAAAATCACAAGGAGCAGGAAAGTGCTACCTGGAAAGTCAGTGGCACAGTGCCTAGGCCCCACTTCCCGGGTAGGGCTTTCCCCAGTGCCCTGGAACCTCAAGGCACCCTCCTCAGAGCTATTTTCCCATGTGTGCTCTGTAGCAGAGAGCTCTTGAGACTAGGTTTGTTCTGACTGGGAAACTGAGGCCCTGGGAACAGAACCCATTGTTGTGGCTTCTGAACAGCCCAACACTTGCTGTTCGAGGGAAGGATTGAAAAAGCACTCTCTTGGGCTGCCTTTTTTCCCTCCAAGGAAGAGAGCCTGCCGGCTGCACTCGGGCTGAAAATCACATGGGGCTGGGAAGTGCTACCTGGGAAGTCAGTTTTAGGGGGCCATAGCGCCTAGGCCCCACACTCCAGGTTAGGGCTTCCCCAGTGCCCTGGAACGTCAAGGCACCCTCCACAGCGCTTTTTCCCCATGTGTGCTCTGTAGCAGAGAGCTCTGGAGACTAGCCCTGGTCTGACTGGGAAACTGAGGCCCTGGAGGTCAGACCCATTGTTGTGGCTTCTTAACAGCCAAACATCTCTTGCACCAGGGAAGATTGAATAAGCACTCCCTTGGGCTACCTTTTTTGACTCTAAGGAAGAGACCCAGCCTGCTAGGCTGCATTTGGGGCTGAAAATCACAAGGGGCTGGGAAGTGCTACCTGGAAAGTCAGTTTTAGGGGGCCATAGTGCCTAGGCCCCAAAGCCCAGGTAGGGCTTCCCCAGTGCCCGGAACGTCAAGGCACCCTCCACAGAGCTTTTTTTCCCACATGTGTGCTCTGTAGCAGAGAGAGCTCTGGAGACTAGGCCTGGTCTGACTGGGAAACTGAGGCCCTGGAATCAGACCCATTGTTGTGGTGTCTGAACAGACAAACACCTTGCCCCACCAGGGAAGATTGAATAAGCACTCCCTTGGGCTACCTTTTTATGACTCTAAGGAAGAGACCCTGCCAGGCTGCACTTGGCTGAAAATCACAAGGGGCTGGGAAGTGCTACCTGGAAAGTCAGTTTTAGGGGCCATAGTGCCTAGGTCCCAAAGCCCAGGTAGGGCTTCGACAGTGCCCTGGAATGTCAAGGCACCCTCCACAGCGCTTTTTTTCCCCATGTCTGCTCTGTAGCAGAGAGCTCTGGAGACTAGGCCTGGTCTGACTGGGAAACTGAGGCCCTGGAGAGCAAACCCATTGTTGTGGCTTCTTCACAGCCAAACACCTCTTGCACCAGGGAAGATTGAATAAGCACTCCCTTGGGCTACCTTTTATGACTCTAAGGAAGAGACCCTGCCAGGCCGCATTTGGCTGAAAATCACAAGGGGCTGGGAAGTGCTACCTGGAAAGTCAGTGGAAGAGGCCACAGTGCCTAGGCCCCAGCGCCCGGGTAGGGCTTCCCCAGTGCCCGGGAACCTCAAGGAACACTCCTCCACAGCTATTTTCCCATGTGTGCTCTGTAGCAGAGAGCTCTGGAGACTACTAGGTCTGTTCTGACTGGGAACTGAAGGCCCTGGGAACAAACCCATTGTTGTGGCTTCTTCAACAGACCAAACACACTCTTGCACCAGGGAAGATTGAATAAGCACTCCCTTGGGGCTACCCTTTTATGACTCTAAGGAAGAGACCCTGCCGAGGCTGCATTTGGCTGAAAATCACAAGGGGGTCTGGGAAGTGCTACCTGGAAAGTCAGTTTTTTTAGGCCACAGTGCCTAGGCCCCAAAGCCCAGGTAAGGCTTCGACAGTGCCCTGGAACGTCAAGGCACCCTCCCACAGCGCTTTTTCCACATGTGTGCTCTGTAGCAGAGAGCTCTGGAGACTAGGCCTGTTCTGACTGGGAAACTGAGAGGCCTGGAAGGCAGACCCATTGTTGTGGCGTCTTAACAGCCAAACACTTCTTGCACCAGGGAAGATTGAATAAGCACTCCCTTGGGCTACCTTTTATGACTCTAAGGAAGAGACCCTGCCAGGCTGCATTTGGGCTGAAAATCACAAGGGGCTGGGAAGTGCTACCTGGAAAGTCAGTGGAAGAGCGGCCACAGTGCCTAGGCCCCACTTCCCGGGTAGGGCTTCCCCAAGCCCGGGAACCTCAAGGAACACTCCTCAGAGCTATTGCCCCATGTGTGCTCTGTAGCAGAGAGCTCGGGAGACTAGGCCTGGTCTGACTGGGAAACTGAGGCCCTGGAGGCAGACCCATTGTTGTGGCTTCTTAACAGCCAAACACCTCTTGCACCAGGGAAGATTGAAATAAGCACTCCCTTGGGCTACCTTTTATGACTCTAAGGAAGAGACCCTGCCTGGCTGCATTTGGCTGAAAATCACAAGGGGCTGGAAAGTGCTACCTGGAAAGTCAGTGGAAAGCGGCCACAGCGCCTAGGCCCCACAGCCCCCGGGTAGGGCTTCCCAGTGCCAGGGAACCTCTCAAGGCACTCCTCAGAGCTATTGCCCCATGTGTGCTCTGTAGCAGAGAGCTCTGGAGACTAGGCCTGGTTCTGACTGGGAAACTGAGGCCCTGGAGGCAGACCCCATTGTTGTGGCTTTCTTAACAGCCAAACACCTCTTGCACCAGGGAAGATTGAATAAGCACTCCCTTGGGCTACCTTTTTATGACTCTAAGGAAGAGACCCTGCTACGGCTGCATTGGGGCTGAAAATCACAAGGGGCTGGGAAGTGCTACCTGGAAAGTCAGTTTTAGGGGCCATAGTGCCTAGGCCCCAAAGCCCAGGTAGGGCTTCGACAGTGCCCTGGAACGTGAAGGCACCCTCCACAGCGCTTTTTCCCACATGTCTGCTCTGTAGCAGAGAGCTCTGGAGACTAGGCCTGGTCTGACTGGGAAACTGAGGCCTGGGAGGCAGACCCATTGTTGTGGCTGTCTTCACAGCCAAACACTTGCATGCACCAGGGAAGATTGAATAAGCACTCCCTTGGGCTACCTTTTATGACTCTAAGGAAGAGACCCTGCCAGGCTGCATTTGGCTGAAAATCACAAGGGGCTGGGAAGTGTGCTACCTGGAAAGTCAGTTTTTAGAGAGGCCACAGTGCCTAGGCTCCCCACTTCCCAGGTAGGGCTTCCCCAGTGCCAGGGAACGTCAAGGCACCCTCCCACAGAGCTATTTCCCATGTGTGCTCTGTAGCAGAGAGCTCTGGAGACTAGGTCTGTTCTGACTGGGAAACTGAGGCCCTGGGAAAAGACCCATTGTTGTGTGGCTTCTGAACAGCCAAACACCTCTTGCACCAGGGAAGATTGAATAAGCACTCTCTTGGGCTACCTTTTATGACTCTAAGGAAGAGACCCTGCCTGGCTGCATGCCTTTGGCTGAAAATCACATTGGGGCTGGGAAGTGCTACCTGGAAAGTCAGTTTTCAGAGGCCACAGTGCCTAGGCCCCACTTCCCGGGTAGGGCTTCCCCAGTGCCCAGGGAACCTCAAGGCACCCTCCACACAGAGCTATTTTCCCATGTGTGCTCTGTAGCAGAGAGCTCTGCGAGACTAGGCCTGGTCTGACTGGGAAACTGAGGCCCTGGGAGCAGACCCATTGTTGTGGCTTCTTAACAGCCAAACACTTGTTGCACCAGGGAAGATTGAATCAGCACTCCCTTGGGCTACCTTTTTATGACTCTAAGGAAGAGACCCTGCTAGGCTGCTTTGGGGCTGAAAATCACAAGGGGCTGGAAAGTGCTACCTGGAAAGTCAGTTGTAGGGGCCATAGTGCCTAGGTCCCCACTTTCCC
Source organism: Okapia johnstoni (assembly GCA_024291935.2). Classification (NCBI taxonomy): domain Eukaryota; kingdom Metazoa; phylum Chordata; class Mammalia; order Artiodactyla; family Giraffidae; genus Okapia; species Okapia johnstoni. The sequence goes on along the minus strand of JAGTYA010000372.1, from coordinate 1,067 downwards.
AGGTAGGGCTTCCCCAGTGCCCCGGGAACGTCAAGGCACCCCTCCACAGCGCTTTTTTCCACATGTGTGCTCTGTAGCAGAGAGCTCTGGAGACTAGGCCTGGTCTGACTGGGAAACTGAGGCCTCTGAGGCCAGAACCATTGTTGTGGAGTCTGAACAGCCCACCTCTTGCCCCTGGGAAGATTGAATAAGCACTCCCTTCTGGGCTGCCTTTTATGACTCTAAGGAAGAGAGCCTGCCAGGCCGCACCTTTGGGTGCTGAAAATCACATCGGGCTGGGAAGTGCTAGCTGGGAATGTCAGTTTTTAGCGGCCAGAGTCCCCAGGCCCCACTTCCCGGGTAGGGCTTCCCCAGTGCCCGGGAACGTCAAGGCACCCTCCACACAGCTGTTTCTCCAATGTGTGCTCTGTAGCAGAGAGCTCTGCGAGACTAGGTCTGGTCTGACTAGGAAACTGAGGCCCCTGGGAGGAGACCCATTTTTGTGGCTTCTTAACAGCCCCAACACTTGCTGCACCAAGGAAGGATTGAATCAGCACTCCCTTGGGCTGCATTTACTCCCTCCAAAGAAGACACGCCTGCTAGGCCGCATTTGACCTGAAAATCACATTGGACTGGGAAGTGTTAGCTCGGAAGTCAGTTTTCAGCGACTGGAGCGCCTAGTCCCCACTTCCAGGGTAGGGCTTTCACAGTGCCGGGGAACGTCAAGGCAGCCTCCACAAACCACTGTTTCTCCAAGTGTGCTCTGTAGCAGAGAGCTCGCGCGACTAGGCCTGGTCTGACTTGGGAAGTCAAGCCCTGGAACAGCCCCAGTGTTTTGGTGTCTGAAGAGCTTCTCTCTTGCCCAGCGAGGGAAGCCTGAAAATGACTCTCTGGGGCTGCCTTTCCTCCCTGCAAAGAAGAGAGCCTGCCGAGCCTGCACCAGGTGCAGGTGCCATCGGGGCTGGGAAGTGCTAGCTGGGAAGTCAGTTTTTAGCGGCCAGAGCTCCCAGGCCCCACTTCCCTGATAGGGCTTTCCCAGTGCCCGGGAACGTCAAGGCACTCTCCAAACCACTGTTTCTCCAAGTGTG
>JAGTYA010000371.1:0-28361 GCA_024291935.2 Okapia johnstoni | reverse complement strand
GGACAGAATGCAGGGGCGAAGGTCGTGCTTTTACCGCGCGGCGCAGGGGGAAGCGGGGGTGGCCTCTCTGAATCGGGGGGCGTGGCGCCTCGGGGAGCCTCTCTTGTTGCCTCTGAGAAGTCCAGGCCTCCTTTGACATCGCCAGGGGCTGCTGGGCTTCCCCTCGCCTCACGTCCAGGGAACTGGACTCGCTTGCCGATGGGGGTTCCTCGGGGACCTTTGGTCTTGCGGCCGGAACTGGCCCCTTGGGGCCTCTTCTCGAACCTCAGGAGAGGCGAGAGTCCCGCTCTGGAGGTGCGAGGGAATGTAGGGATTGCGATGGCATTCAGGAAGGGGATTGGACCCCCCTTTCGAGAGGAGGGGCCGACGGCGACGGGGGGCCCCTCGCGAGCGGCCTCTGGAGACTCAGGGTTCCGCTCGCCTGTGGACACGGGTATCCCAGGGAACCTCTGGGGGCGCCTAGAGGGAGTCCAGCCTCCGTTGCAGCGCCAGAGAGAAGGCAGGACGGCTCTCGCGTCGCTGCAGATCCCAAGGGCCCCGTCTCGCAAGGAGGGGGGCCCGGGGGACGCCCTCGCGGTGTGGCGGGAAGCCCCGCTTTCTTGGCAGGTTGGCCCGGGGATCTCGGGGGACACCTGGAGTCGCCCGCAAGGAGTCAAGCCCCGTTCGGAGCCGGAACAGGTGCCGGGGCATGCTCTCCATGCCCTGCAAGGGAAAAGCGCCTCCTCCCTCTATGGGCGTGGCCTCACGGGGGTGTTCTCGACTTGCGGCGGTGCATTCTCGAGTTGCGGCGGGTACCCCGGCCCGTCTCCCCCGTTAGCCCAGCGGGGTCGCCATGCCTCCTTTCGAGCGGACCCTTGGGGCCTCTTCTCGAACCTCAGGAGAGGCGAGAGTCCCGCTCTGGAGGTGCGAGGGAATGTAGGGATTGCGATGGCATTCAGGAAGGGGATTGGACCCCCCTTTCGAGAGGAGGGGCCGACGGCGACGGGGGGCCCCTCGCGAGCGGCCTCTGGAGACTCAGGGTTCCGCTCGCCTGTGGACACGGGTATCCCAGGGAACCTCTGGGGGCGCCTAGAGGGAGTCCAGCCTCCGTTGCAGCGCCAGAGAGAAGGCAGGACGGCTCTCGCGTCGCTGCAGATCCCAAGGGCCCCGTCTCGCAAGGAGGGGGGCCCGGGGGACGCCCTCGCGGTGTGGCGGGAAGCCCCGCTTTCTTGGCAGGTTGGCCCGGGGATCTCGGGGGACACCTGGAGTCGCCCGCAAGGAGTCAAGCCCCGTTCGGAGCCGGAACAGGTGCCGGGGCATGCTCTCCATGCCCTGCAAGGGAAAAGCGCCTCCTCCCTCTATGGGCGTGGCCTCACGGGGGTGTTCTCGACTTGCGGCGGTGCATTCTCGAGTTGCGGCGGGTACCGCGGCCCGTCTCCCCCGTTAGCCCAGCGGGGTCGCCATGCCTCCTTTCGAGCGGACAGGGGCCCGAGCAGCCTCGGGATTCGCCAGGAGGCGCTGCAGCGCCCTGGGTCCGCGTCAGGCATGGAGCTAGGACCCTCGGGGGTCCCCGGAGGGGGGGAGGGGACAGGTATAACTGGCACCTGTGGGGTGGCCTCCAGGGAGTCGAGGGGACTCAGCCTTTCTCTCCGGTCACAGCCAAGGGCAATCGGGCTTCCCCTCGAATGCAGGGGCGAAGGTCGTGCTTTTCCGCGCGGCGCAGGGGGGAAGCGGGGGTGGCCTCTCTGAATCGGGGGCGTGGCGCCTCGGGGAGCCTCTCTTGTTGCCTCTGAGAAGTCCAGGCCTCCTTTGACATCGCCAGGGGCTGCTGGGCTTCCCCTCGCCTCACGTCCAGGGAACTGGACTCGCTTGCCGATGGGGGTTCCTCGGGGACCTTTGGTCTTGCGGCCGGAACTGGCCCCTTGGGGCCTCTTCTCGAACCTCAGGAGAGGCGAGAGTCCCGCTCTGGAGGTGCGAGGGAATGTAGGGATTGCGATGGCATTCAGGAAGGGGATTGGACCCCCCTTTCGAGAGGAGGGGCCGACGGCGACGGGGGGCCCCTCGCGAGCGGCCTCTGGAGACTCAGGGTTCCGCTCGCCTGTGGACACGGGTATCCCAGGGAACCTCTGGGGGCGCCTAGAGGGAGTCCAGCCTCCGTTGCAGCGCCAGAGAGAAGGCAGGACGGCTCTCGCGTCGCTGCAGATCCCAAGGGCCCCGTCTCGCAAGGAGGGGGGCCCGGGGACGCCCTCGCGGTGTGGCGGGAAGCCCCGCTTTCTTGGCAGGTTGGCCCGGGGATCTCGGGGGACACCTGGAGTCGCCCGCAAGGAGTCAAGCCCCGTTCGGAGCCGGAACAGGTGCCGGGGCATGCTCTCCATGCCCTGCAAGGGAAAAGCGCCTCCTCCCTCTATGGGCGTGGCCTCACGGGGGGTGTTCTCGACTTGCGGCGGTGCATTCTCGAGTTGCGGCGGGTACCCCGGCCCGTCTCCCCCGTTAGCCCAGCGGGGTCGCCATGCCTCCTTTCGAGCGGACAGGGGCCCGAGCAGCCTCGGGATTCGCCAGGAGGCGCTGCAGCGCCCTGGGTCCGCGTCAGGCATGGAGCTAGGACCCTCGGGGGTCCCCGGAGGGGGGGAGGGGACAGGTATAACTGGCACCTGTGGGGTGGCCTCCAGGGAGTCGAGGGGACTCAGCCTTTCTCTCCGGTCACAGCCAAGGGCAATCGGGCTTCCCCTCGAATGCAGGGGCGAAGGTCGTGCTTTTCCGCGCGGCGCAGGGGGAAGCGCGGGGGTGGCCTCTCTGAATCGGGGGCGTGGCGCCTCGGGGAGCCTCTCTTGTTGCCTCTGAGAAGTCCAGGCCTCCTTTGACATCGCCAGGGGCTGCTGGGCTTCCCCTCGCCTCACGTCCAGGGAACTGGACTCGCTTGCCGATGGGGGTTCCTCGGGGACCTTTGGTCTTGCGGCCGGAACTGGCCCCTTGGGGCCTCTTCTCGAACCTCAGGAGAGGCGAGAGTCCCGCTCTGGAGGTGCGAGGGAATGTAGGGATTGCGATGGCATTCAGGAAGGGGATTGGACCCCCCTTTCGAGAGGAGGGGCCGACGGCGACGGGGGGGCCCCTCGCGAGCGGCCTCTGGAGACTCAGGGTTCCGCTCGCCTGTGGACACGGGTATCCCAGGGAACCTCTGGGGGCCCCTAGAGGGAGTCCAGCCTCCGTTGCAGCGCCAGAGAGAAGGCAGGACGGCTCTCGCGTCGCTGCAGATCCCAAGGGCCCCGTCTCGCAAGGAGGGGGGCCCGGGGGACGCCCTCGCGGTGTGGCGGGAAGCCCCGCTTTCTTGGCAGGTTGGCCCGGGGATCTCGGGGGACACCTGGAGTCGCCCGCAAGGAGTCAAGCCCCGTTCGGAGCCGGAACAGGTGCCGGGGCATGCTCTCCATGCCCTGCAAGGGAAAAGCGCCTCCTCCCTCTATGGGCGTGGCCTCACGGGGGTGTTCTCGACTTGCGGCGGTGCATTCTCGAGTTGCGGCGGGTACCCCGGCCCGTCTCCCCCGTTAGCCCAGCGGGGTCGCCATGCCTCCTTTCGAGCGGACAGGGGCCCGAGCAGCCTCGGGATTCGCCAGGAGGCGCTGCAGCGCCCTGGGTCCGCGTCAGGCATGGAGCTAGGACCCTCGGGGGTCCCCGGAGGGGGGGAGGGGGGACAGGTATAACTGGCACCTGTGGGGTGGCCTCCAGGGAGTCGAGGGGACTCAGCCTTTCTCTCCGGTCACAGCCAAGGGCAATCGGGCTTCCCCTCGAATGCAGGGGCGAAGGTCGTGCTTTTCCGCGCGGCGCAGCAGGGGGGGGCGGGGGTGGCCTCTCTGAATCGGGGGCGTGGCGCCTCGGGGAGCCTCTCTTGTTGCCTCTGAGAAGTCCAGGCCTCCTTTGACATCGCCAGGGGCTGCTGGGCTTTCCCCTCGCCTCACGTCCAGGGAACTGGACTCGCTTGCCGATGGGGGTTCCTCGGGGACCTTTGGTCTTGCGGCCGGAACTGGCCCCTTGGGGCCTCTTCTCGAACCTCAGGAGAGGCGAGAGTCCCCCGCTCTGGAGGTGCGAGGGAATGTAGGGATTGCGATGGCATTCAGGAAGGGGATTGGACCCCCCTTTCGAGAGGAGGGGCCGACGGCGACGGGGGGCCCCTCGCGAGCGGCCTCTGGAGACTCAGGGTTCCGCTCGCCTGTGGACACGGGTATCCCAGGGAACCTCTGGGGGCGCCTAGAGGGAGTCCAGCCTCCGTTGCAGCGCCAGAGAGAAGGCAGGACGGCTCTCGCGTCGCTGCAGATCCCAAGGGCCCCGTCTCGCAAGGAGGGGGGCCCGGGGGACGCCCTCGCGGTGTGGCGGGAAGCCCCGCTTTCTTGGCAGGTTGGCCCGGGGATCTCGGGGGACACCTGGAGTCGCCCGCAAGGAGTCAAGCCCCGTTCGGAGCCGGAACAGGTGCCGGGGCATGCTCTCCATGCCCTGCAAGGGAAAAGCGCCTCTCCTCCCTCTATGGGCGTGGCCTCACGGGGGTGTTTCTCGACTTGCGGCGGTGCATTCTCGAGTTGCGGCGGGTACCCCCGGCCCGTCTCCCCCCCGTTAGCCCAGCGGGGTCGCCATGCCTCCTTTCGAGCGGACAGGGGCCCGAGCAGCCTCGGGATTCGCCAGGAGGCGCTGCAGCGCCCTGGGTCCGCGTCAGGCATGGAGCTAGGACCCTCGGGGGTCCCCGGAGGGGGGGAGGGGACAGGTATAACTGGCACCTGTGGGGTGGTCTCCAGGGATTCGAGGGGAACTCAGCCTTTCTTTCCGGCTCACAGCCAAGGGGAATGGGCTTCTCCCCTCGAATGCAAGGGGGCGAAGGTTCGTGCTTTTCCGCGCGGCCGCAGGGGGGAAGCGGGGTTGGCCTCTCTGAAATCGCGGGGAGTTGCGAGCCTCTGGGGCAGCATCTCTTGTGCCCCTCTAGAGAGAGTACTGGCCGCTCGTTTGAGCAGCGCCTGGGGCTGTCTAGGACTTCCCCTCGCCCGCTCGGTCCAGGGTAACTGACATCGCTTGCCGATGGGGTGTTCCATCTCGAGGGTCTTTTGGTCTTGCTGGCCCGGAATGGCCCCTTGGCGGCCTCTCCTCGAACCTCAGGAGTTGCCGGAGAGTCCCGCTCTGGAGGTGAAGAGGGAATGTATGGTGTATTGCGATTGTCAAAATTCCCAAGGGGGGGGTAGTGATTGGATCACCCTCCCCTTATGAGAGGAGGGGCCGATCGGCGTCGGGGAGTGCCTCCTCCAGCGAGCGGTCTCTGGATGACTCAGGGTTTCCGCTCGGCCTGTGGACTACGGAAGTATACCAGGGGTACTCTCGGGGTCGCATAAGCGGGTGTCCATCCTCGTTGTGCAGCTGCCCAGAGAGTGAAGGTAGAGCAGCAGGTCGGCTCTCGAGTCGCTTGCAGATCTCTAAAAGGGCCTGTTTTCGCCAAGGAGTGAGGGCGTACCGGGGGCGGGCCCCTCGCGTTCATGTTGGCGGGGATAGATAAGCTCCCGTGCTTTCTTGGCACCGTGGCCCCAGGGGAGAAATGGGTGACACCTGGAATGTCGCCCGCATGGACGTCAAGCCCCGTTGGGAGCACGGAAAACAGGTTGCCGGGGATGCTCTCTCTATGCCCTGCAAGGAAAAAAGACGTCCTCCTCCCTTATGGGAGGGTGATAGTGGCTCTTCACCGGGGGGTGACAGGTTCTGTGATGTATGTGTGTTGCGGGGTGGATTCATCGAGTTGCAGTGGGTACCACACGGCCCGTCTCCACCGTTAGCACCAGCGGGGAAGCCCATGCCTACATTCTTCTATAGAGAGCTCTGGAGCAGGCGCTCTCCCGTAATCAGACCTCGGGATTCGCCAGGAGGCGCTGCCTCAAGCAGCTCCTGGGTCCACGTTAAGGCATGGAGCTAGGACCCTCGTGGGTCCCCGGAGGGAGGGGGAGAGTGGGGACAGGTTATAACTGGACGCTGGTTTGGGGGGTGGGGGTGGCCTCCTGGGAAAGTCGAGGGGACTCAGCTCCTTTCTCTCCGGTCACAGCCAAAGGGCAATCGGGACTTCCTCCTCGAGAAATGCAGAGGGGCGAGAGCCACGACAGGTCTCGTTGCTTTTCCGCGCAGGGAAGCGGGGGGTGCGGGGGTAGCCTCTCTGAATCGGGGGGAGTGGCGCTCTCTCGGGAAGCCTCTCTTGTTAGCACTTTGAGAAGTTCCTAAGGCCTCTCATGACATCGCCAGGGGCTGAGCTGGGCTTCCCCTCGCTCCTTCACTGACGTCGCAGAGGAAACAGGAAACTTCGCTTGGCCACGAATGGGGGTTCCTCGGGGACTCTTGGTTCTTGCAGGCCGGAACTGGGACTCTTGGGTCCTCTTCTCGTACCTCAGGAGAGGCGAGAGGTCCCGCTCTGGAGGGTGCGAGGAATTGTAGGGGGGTTGCGATGGCATTAAGGAATGGGGATTGGACCCCCCTTTCGAGAGGAGGGGCCAGGGGGGCCGGGGGACGCCCTCGCGGTGTGGCGGGAAGCCCCGCTTTCTTTGGCAGGTTGGCCCAGGCGGGGATCTCGCAAGGAGAGGGGCCGGGGGTACACCTGGAGTTCGCCCGCAAGGTTGGGCAGTTGAGCCGGGGCATGCCCCGTTCCTGGAAAGGCCCGTAGGAGAACAGCGCCGTCGCCCGGGGGTGCTCTCCATGCATCTCCATGCCTGCAAGGGGAAAAAAGGCCCTCCTCCCTCTATGGGCGTGGCCTCACGGGGGTGTTCTCGACTTGCGGCGGTTGCATTCTCGAGTTGCGGCGGGTACCCCGGGCCCGTCTCCCCCGTTAGCCCAGCGGGGTCGCCATGCCTCCTTTCGAGCGGACAGGGGCTCCCCTACCCAACCCCCGAGCAGCCTCGGGATTCGCCAGGAGGCGCTGCAGCGCCCTGGGTCCGCGTCAGGCATGGAGCTAGGACCCTCGGGGGTCCCCGGAGGGGGGGAGGGGGACAGGTATAACTGGCACCTGTGGGGTGGCCTCCAGGGAGTCGAGGGGACTCAGCCTTTCTCTCGGTCACAGCCAAGGGCAATCGGGCTTCCCCTCGAATGCAGGGGCGAAGGTCTGTGCTTTTCCGCGCGGCGCAGGGGGAAGAAAGCGGGGGTGGGCCTCTCTGCTGAATCGGGGGGCGTGGCGCCTCGGGGGAGCCTCTCTTGTTGCCTCTGAGAAGTCCAGGCCTCCTTTGACATCGCCAGGGGCTGCTGGGCTTCCCCTCGCCTCACGTCCAGGGAACTGGACTCGCTTGCCGATGGGGGTTCCTCGGGGACCTTTGGTCTTGCGGCCGGAACTGGCCCCTTGGGGCCTCTTCTCGAACCTCACGAGAGGCGAGAGTCCCGCTCTGGAGGTGCGAGGGAATGTAGGGATTGCGATGGCATTCAGGAAGGGGATTGGACCCCCCTTTCGAGAGGAGGGGCCGACGGCGACGGGGGGCCCCCTCGCGAGTGGGCCTCTGGAGACTCAGGGTTCCGCTCGCCTGTGGACAAGGGTATCCCCGGGAACCTCTGGGGGCGCCTAGAGGGAGTCCAGCCTCCGTTGCAGCGCCAGAGAGAAGGCAGGACGGCTCTCGCGTCGCTGCAGATCCCAAGGGCCCCGTCTCGCAAGGAGGGGGGCTCGGGGGACGACTTCGCAATGTGGCGGTAAGCCCCGCTTTCTTGGCAGGTTGGCCCGGCGATCTCGGGGGACACCTGGAGTCGCCCGCAAGGAGTCAAGCCCCGTTCGGAGCCGGAACAGGTGCCGGGGCATGCTCTCCATGCCCTGCAAGGGAAAAGCGCCTCCTCCCTCTATGGGCGTGGCCTCACGGGGGTGTTCTCGACTTGCGGCGGTGCATTCTCGAGTTGCAGCGGGTACCCCGGCCCGTCTCCCCCGTTAGCCCAGCGGGGTCGCCATGCCTCCTTTCGAGCGGACAGGGGCCCGAGCAGCCTCGGGATTCGCCAGGAGGCGCTGCAGCGCCCTGGGTCCGCGTCAGGCATGGAGCTAGGACCCCTCGGGGGGTCCCCGGAGGGGGGGAGGGGACAGGTATAACTGGCACCTGTGGGGTGGCCTCCAGGGAGTCGAGGGGACTCAGCCTTTCTCTCCGGTCACAGCCAAGGGCAATCGGGCTTCCCCCTCGAATGCAGGGGCGAAGGTCGTGCTTTTCCCGCGCGGCGCAGGGGGAAGCGGGGGTGGCCTCTCTGAATCGGGGGCGTGGCGCCTCGGGGAGCCTCTCTTGTTGCCTCTGAGAGAAGTCCAGGCCTCCTTTGACATCGCCAGGGGCTGCTGGGCTTCCCCCTCGCCTCACGTCCAGGGAACTGGACTCGCTTGCCGATGGGGGTTCCTCGGGGACCTTTGGTCTTGCGGCCGGAACTGGCCCCTTGGGGCCTCTTCTCGAACCTCAGGAGAGGCGAGAGTCCCGCTCTGGAGGTGCGAGGGAATGTAGGGATTGCGATGGCATTCAGGAAGGGGATTGGACCCCCCTTTCGAGAGGAGGGGCCGACGGCGACGGGGGGGCCCCCTCGCGAGCGGCCCTCTGGAGACTCAGGGTTCCGCTCGCCTGTGGACACGGGTATCCCAGGGAACCTCTGGGGGGCGCCTAGAGGGAGTCCAGCCTCCGTTGCAGCGCCAGAGAGAAGGCAGGACGGCTCTCGAGTCGCTGCAGATCCCAAGGGCCCCGTCTCGCAAGGAGGGGGGCCCGGGGGGACGCCCTCGCATTGTGTGTGGGGGAAGCCCCGCTTTCTTGGCAGGTTGGGCCCGGGGATCTCGGGGGGACACCTGGAGTCGCCCGCAAGGAGTCAAGCCCCGTTTTGGGAGCCGGAACAGGTGCCGCCGGGGCATGCTCTCCATGCCCTGCAAGGGAAAAGCGCCTCCTCCCTCTATGGGCGTGGCCTCACGGGGGTGTTCTCGACTTGCGGCGGTGCATTCTCGAGTTGCGGTGGGTACCCCGGCCCGTCTCCCCCGTTAGCCCAGCGGGGTCGCCATGCCTCCTTTCGAGCGGGACAGGGGCCCGAGCAGCTCGGGATTCGCCAGGAGGCGCTGCAGCGCCCTGGGTCCGCGTCAGGCATGGAGCTAGGACCCTCGGGGGTCCCCCCCCGGAGGGGGGGAGGGGACAGGTATAACTGGCACCTGTGGGGTGGCCTCCAGGGAGTCGAGGGGGGACTCAGCCTTTCTCTCGGTCACAGCCAAGGGCAATCGGGGCTTCCCCTCGAATGCAGGGGCGAAGGTCGTGCTTTTCCGCGCGGGCGCAGGGGGGGGAAGCGGGGGTGGCCTCTCTGAATCGGGGGGGCGTGGCGCCTCGGGGAGCCTCTCTTGTTGCCTCTGAGAAGTCCAGGCCTCCTTTGACATCGCCAGGGGCTGCTGGGGCTTCCCCTCGCCTCACGTCCAGGGAACTGGACTCGCTTGCCGATGGGGGTTCCTCGGGGACCTTTGGTCTTGCGGCCGGAACTGGCCCCTTGGGGCCTCTTCTCGAACCTCAGGAGAGGCGAGAGTCCCGCTCTGGAGGTGCGAGGGAATGTAGGGATTGCGATGGCATTCAGGAAGGGGATTGGACCCCCCCTTCGAGAGGAGGGGCCGACGGCGACGGGGGGGGGACCCTCGCGAGCGGCCTCTGGAGACTCAGGGTTCCGCTCGCCTGTGGACACGGGTATCCCAGGGAACCTCTGGGGGCGCCTAGAGGGAGGAGTTCCAGCCTCCGTTGCAGCGCCAGAGAGAAGGCAGGACGGCTCTCGCGTCGCTGCAGATCCCAAGGGCCCCGTCTCGCAAAGGAGGGGGGGCCCGGGGGACGCCCTCGCGGTTTGTGTGGCGGGAAGCCCCGCTTTTCTTGGCAGGTTGGCCCGGGGATCTCGGGGGGACACCTGGAGTCGCCCGCAAAGGAGTCAAGCCCCGTTCGGAGCCGGAACAGGTGGCGGGGCATGCTCTCCATGCCCTGCAAGGGAAAAGCGCCTCCTCCCTCTATGGGCGTGGCCTCACGGGGGTGTTCTCGACTTGCGGCGGTGCATTCTCGAGTTGCGGCGGGTACCCCGGCCCGTCTCCCCCGTTAGCCCAGCGGGGGTCGCCATGCCTCCTTTCGAGCGGACAGGGGCTCCGAGCAGCCTCGGGATTCGCCAGGAGGCGCTGCAGCGCCCTGGGTCCGCGTCAGGCATGGAGCTAGGACCCTCGGGGGTCCCCGGAGGGGGGGAGGGGACAGGTATAACTGGCACCTGTGGGGTGGCCTCCAGGGAGTCGAGGGGACTCAGCCTTTCTCTCCGGTCACAGCCAAGGGCAATCGGGCTTCCCCTCGAATGCAGGGGCGAAGGTCGTGCTTTTTCCGCGCGGCGCAGGGGGAAGCGGGGGTGGCCTCTCTGAATCGGGGGCGTGGCGCCTCGGGGAGCCTCTCTTGTTGCCTCTGAGAAGTCCAGGCCTCCTTTGACATCGCCAGGGGCTGCTGGGCTTCCCCTCGCCTCACGTCCAGGGAACTGGACTCGCTTGCCGATGGGGGTTCCTCGGGGATGAGCTTTGGTCTTGCGGCCGGAAACTGGCCCCTTGGGGCTCTTCTCGAACCTCAGGAGAGGCGAGAGTCCCGCTCTGGAGGTGCGAGGGAATGTAGGGATTGCGATGGCATTCAGGAAGGGGATTGGACCCCCCTTTCGAGAGGAGGGGCCGACGGCGACGGGGGGCCCCTCGCGAGCGGCCTCTGGAGACTCAGGGTTCCGCTCGCCTGTGGACACGGGTATCCCAGGGAACCTCTGGGGGGCGCCTAGAGGGAGTCCAGCCTCCGTTGCAGCGCCAGAGAGAAAGGCAGGACGGCTCTCGAGTCGCTGCAGATCCCAAGGGCCCCGTCTCGCAAGGAGGGGGGGCCCGGGGGACGCGCCCTCGCGGTGTGTGGCGGGAAGCCCCGCTTTCTTGGCAGGTTGGCCCCCCTGGGGATCTCGGGGGACACCTGGAGTCGCCCGCAAGGAGTCAAAGCCCCGTTCGGAGCCGGAACAGGTGCCGGGGCATGCTCTCCATGCCCTGCAAGGGAAAAAGCGCCTCCTCCCTCTATGGGCGTGGCCTCACGGGGGTGTTCTCGACTTGCGGCGGTGCATTCTCGAGTTGCGGCGGGTACCCCGGCCCGTCTCCCCCGTTAGCCCAGCGGGGTCGCCATGCCTCCTTTCGAGCGGACAGGGGCCCAGAGCAGCCTCGGGATTCGCCAGGAGGAGGCGCTGCAGCGCCCTGGGTCCGCGTCAGGCATGGAGCTAGGACCCTCGGGGGGTCCCCGGAGAGGGGGGGGAGGGGACAGGTATAAACTGGCACCCTGTGGGGTGGCCTCCAGGGAGTCGAGGGGACTCAGCCTTTCTCTCCGGGTCACAGCCAAGGGCAATCGGGCTTTCCCCTCGAATGCAGGGGGCGAAGGTCGTGCTTTTCCGCGCGCGGCGCAGGGGGAAGCGGGGGTGGCCTCTCTGAATCGGGGGGCGTGGCGCCTCGGGGAGCCTCTCTTGTTGCCTCTGAGAAGTCCAGGCCTCCTTTGACATCGCCAGGGGCTGCTGGGGCTTCCCCTCGCCTCACGTCCAGGGAACTGGACTCGCTTGCCGATGGGGGTTCCTCGGGGACCTTTGGTCTTGCGGCCGGAACTGGCCCCTTGGGGCCTCTTCTCGAACCTCAGGAGAGAGGCGAGAGAGTCCCGCTCTGGAGGTGCGAGGGAATGTAGGGATTGCGATGGCATTCAGGAAGGGGATTGGACCCCCCTTTCGAGAGGAGGGGCCGACGGCGACGGGGGGCCCCTCGCGAGCGGCCTCTGGAGACTCAGGGTTCCGCTCGCCTGTGGACACGGGTATCCCAGGGAACCTCTGGGGGCCGCCTAGAGGGAGTCCCAGCCTCCGTTGCAGCGCCAGAGAGAGAGGCAGGACGGCTCTCGCGTCGCTGCAGATCCCAAGGGCCCCGTCTCGCAAGGAGGGGGGCCCGGGGGACGCCCTCGCGGTTGTGGCGGGAAGCCCCGCTTTCTTGGCAGGTTGGCCCGGGGATCTCGGGGGACACCTGGAGTCGCCCGCAAGGAGTCAAGCCCCGTTCGGAGCCGGAACAGGGTGCCGGGGCATGCTGCTCTCCATGCCCTGCAAGGGGAAAAGCGCCTCCTCCCTCTATGGGCGTGGCCTCACGGGGGTGTTCTCGACTTGCCTCGGTGCATTCGCCAGGGCGGGGTACCCCGGCCCGTCTCCCCCGTTAGCCCAGCGGGGTCGCCATGCCCCTCTGAGGTCCCAGGGGCCCGAGCAGCCTCGGGATTCGCCAGGAGGCGCTGCAGCGCCCTGGGTCCGCGTCGTCAGGCATGGAGCTAGGACCCTCGGGGGTCCGCTTGCCGATGGGGGTTCCTCGGGGGGACTTTGGTCTTGCGGCCGGAAACTGGCCCCTTGGGGCCTTCTCGAAAACCTCAGGAGAGGCGAGAGTCCCGCTCTGGAGGTGCGCGAGGGAATGTAGGGATTGCGATGGCATTCAGGAAGGGGATTGGACCCCCCTTTCGAGAGGAGGGGCCGACGGCGACGGGGGGCCCCTCGCGAGCGGCCTCTGGAGACTCAGGGTTCCGCTCGCCTGTGGACACGGGGTATCCCAGGGAACCTCTGGGGGCGCCTAGAGGGAGTCCAGCCTCCGTTGCAGCGCCAGAGAGAAGGCAGGACGGCTCTCGCGTCGCTGCGCTGCAGATCCCAAGGGCCCCGTCTCGCAAGGAGGGGGGCCCGGGGGACGCCCTCGCGGTGTGTGGTGGGGGAAGCCCCGCTTTCTTGGCAGGTTGGCCCGGGGATCTCGGGGGACACCTGGGAGTCGCCCGCAAGGAGTCAAGCCCCGTTCGGAGCCGGAACAGGTGCCGGGGCATGCTCTCCATGCCCTGCAAGCAAGGGAAAAAGCGCCTCCTCCCTCTATGGGCGTGGCCTCACGGGGGTGTTCTCGACTTGCGGCGGTGCATTCTCGAGTTGCGGCGCGGGTACCCCCCGGCCCGTCTCCCCCCGTAGCCCCAGGGGGTCGCCATGCCTCCTTTCGAGAGCGGACAGGGGCCCGAGCAGCCTCGGGATTCGCCAGGAGGCGCTGCAGCGCCCTGGGTCCGCGTCAGGCATGGAGCTAGGACCCTCGGGGGTCCCCGGAGGGGGGGAGGGGACAGGTATAACTGGCACCTGTGGGGTGGCCTCCAGGGAGTCGAGGGGACTCTCAGCCTTTCTCTCCGGTCACAGCCAAGGGCAATCGGGCTTCCCCTCGAATGCAGGGGCGAAGGTCGTGCTTTTTTCCGCGCGGCGCAGGGGGGGGAGCGGGGGGGTGGCCTCTCTCTGAATCGGGGGGGCGTGGCGCCTCGGGGAGCCTCTCTTGTTGCCTCTGAGAAGTCCAGGCCTCCTTTGACATCGCCAGGGGCTGCTGGGCTTCCCCTCGCCTCACGTCCAGGGAACTGGACTCGCTTGCCGATGGGGGTTCCTCGGGGACCTTTGGTCTTGCGGCCGGAACTGGCCCCTTGGGGCCTCTTCTCGAACCTCAGGAGAGGCGAGAGTCCCGCTCTGGAGGTGCGAGGGAATGTAGGGATTGCGATGGCATTCAGGAAGGGGATTGGACCCCCCTTTTCGAGAGGAGGGGCCGACGGCGACGGGGGGGGCCCTCGCGAGCGGCCTCTGGAGACTCAGGGTTCCGCTCGCCTGTGGACACGGGTATCCCAGGGAACCTCTGGGGGCGCCTAGAGGGAGTCCAGCCTCCGTTGCAGCGCCCAGAGAGAAGGCAGGACGGCTCTCGCGTCGCTGCAGATCCCAAGGGCCCCGTCTCGCAAGGAGGGGGGGCCCGGGGGACGCCCTCGCGGTGTGGCGGGAAGCCCCGCTTTCTTGGCAGGTTGGCCCGGGGGGATCTCGGGGGACACCTGGAGTCGCCCGCAAGGAGTCAAGCCCCCCCGTTCGGAGCCCGGAACAGGTGCCGGGGCATGCTCTCCATGCCCTGCAAGGGAAAAAAAGCGCCTCCTCCCTCTATGGGCGTGGCCTCACGGGGGTGTTCTCGACGACTTGCGGCGGTGCATTTCTCGAGTTGCGGCGGGTACCCCGGCCCGTCTCCCCCGTTAGCCCAGCGGGGTCGCCGCCATGCCTCCTTTCGAGCGGACAGGGGGCCCGAGCAGCCTCGGGATTCGCCAGGAGGCGCTGCAGCGCCCCTGGGGGTCCGCGTCAGGCATGGAGCTAGGACCCCTCGGGGGTCCCCGGAGGGGGGGAGGGGGGACAGGTATAACTGGCACCTGTGGGGTGGCCTCCAGGGAGTCGAGAGGGGACTCAGCCTTTCTCTCTCGGGTCACAGCCAAGGGCAATCGGGCTTCCCCTCGAATGCAGGGGCGAAGGTCGTGCTTTTCCGCGCGGCGCAGGGGGCAGGGGGAAGGGGGGCGGGGGTGGCCTCTCTGAATCGGGGGCGTGGCGCCTCGGGGAGCCTCTCTTGTTGCCTCTGAGAAGTCCAGGCCTCCTTTGACATCGCCAGGGGCTGCTGGGCTTTCCCCTCGCCTCACGTCCAGGGAACTGGACTCGCTTGCCGATGGGGGTTCCTCGGGGACCTTTGGTCTTGCGGCCGGAACTGGCCCCTTGGGGCCTCTTCTCGAACCTCAGGAGAGGCGAGAGTCCCGCTCTGGAGGTGCGAGGGAATGTAGGGATTGCGATGGCATTCAGGAAGGGGATTTGGACCCCCCTTTCGAGAGGAGGGGGGCCGACGGCGACGGGGGGGCCCCTCGCGAGCGGCCTCTGGAGACTCAGGGTTCCGCTCGCCTGTGGACACGGGTATCCCAGGGAACCTCTGGGGGCGCCTAGAGGGAGTCCAGCCTCCGTTGCAGCGCAGCGCCAGAGAGAAGGCAGGACGGCTCTCGCTAAGTCGCTGCAGATCCCAAGGGCCCCGTCTCGCAAGGAGGGGGGGGGGGGCCGGGGGACGCCCTCGCGGTGTGGCGGGGGAAGCCCCGCTTTCTTGGCAGGTTGGCCCGGGGATCTCGGGGGGACACCTGGAGTCGCCCGCAAGGAGTCAAGCCCCGTTCGGAGCCGGAACAGGTGCCGGGGCATGCTCTCCATGCCCTGCAAGGGAAAAAAAGCGCTCCTCCCTCTATGGGCGTGGCCTCACGGGGGTGTTCTCGACTTGCGGCGGTGCATTCTCGAGTTGCGGCGGGTACCCCGGCCCGTCTCCCCCCGTTAGCCCAGCGGGGTCGCCATGCCTCCTTTCGAGCGGACAGGGGCCCGAGCAGCCTCGGGATTCGCCAGGAGGCGCTGCAGCAGCCCCTGGGTCCGCGTCAGTCAGGCATGGAGCTAGGACCCTCGGGGGTCCCCGGAGGGGGGGGGGGGGGGGGGTAATAACTGGCACCTGTGGGGGGTGGCCTCCAGGGAGTCGAGGGGACTCAGCCTTTCTCTCCGGGTCACAGCCAAGGGCAATCGGGCTTCCCCTCGAATGCAGGGGCGAAGGTCGTGCTTTTCCGCGCGGCGCAGGGGGAAGCGGGGGTGGCCTCTCTGAATCGGGGGCGTGGCGCCTCGGGGAGCCTCTCTTGTTGCCTCTGAGAAGTCCAGGCCTCCTTTGACATCGCCAGGGGCTGCTGGGCTTCCCCTCGCCTCACGTCCAGGGAACTGGACTCGCTTGCCGATGGGGGTTCCTCGGGGACCTTTGGTCTTGCGGCCGGGAAACTGGCCCTTGGGGCCTCTTCTCGAACCTCAGGAGAGGCGAGAGTCCCGCTCTCTGGAGGTGCGAGGGAATGTAGGGATTGCGATGGCATTCAGGAAGGGGATTGGACCCCCCTTTCGAGAGAGGGGGGCCGACGGCGACGGGGGGCCCCTCGCGAGCGGCCTCTGGAGACTCAGGGTTCCGCTCGCCTGTGGACACGGGTATCCCAGGGAAACCTCTGGGGGCGCCTAGAGGGAGTCCAGCCTCCGTTGCAGCGCCAGAGAGAAGGCAGGACGGCTCTCGCGTCGCTGCAGATCCCAAGGGCCCCGTCTCGCAAGGAGGGGGGCCCGGGGGGGACGCCTCGCGGTGTGGCGGGAAGCCCCGCTTTCTTGCAGCAGGTTGGCCCGGGGATCTCGGGGGACACACCTGGAGTCGCCCGCAAGGAGTCAAGCCCCGTTCGGAGCCGGAACAGGTGCCGGGGCATGCTCTCCATGCCTGCAAGGGAAAAGCGCCTCCTCCCTCTATGGGCTATGGGCGTGGCCTCACGGGGGTGTTCTCGACTTGCGGCGGTGCATTCTCGAGTTGCGGCGGGTACCCCGGCCCGTCTCCCCCGTTAGCCCAGCGGGGGGTCGCCATGCCTCCTTTCGAGCGGACAGGGGCCCGAGAGCAGCCTCGGGATTCGCCGCCAGGAGGCGCTGCAGCGCCCTGGGTCCGCGTCAGGCATGGAGCTAGGACCCTCGGGGGTCCCCGGAGGGGGGGGGGGGGACAGGTATAACTGGCACCTGTGGGGTGGCCTCCAGGGAGTCGAGGGGACTCAGCCTTTCTCTCCGGTCACAGCCAAGGGCAATCGGGCTTCCCCTCGAATGCAGGGGCGAAGGTCGTGCTTTTCCGCGCGGCGCAGGGGGGGAAGCGGGGGGGTGGGCCTCTCTGAATCGGGGGCGTGGCGCCTCGGGGAGCCTCTCTTGTTGCCTCTGAGAAGTCCAGGCCTCCTTTGACACATCGCCAGGGGCTGCTGGGCTTCCCCTCGCCTCACGTCCAGGGAACTGGACTCGCTTGCCGATGGGGGTTCCTCGGGGACCTTTGGTCTTGCGGCCGGACTGGCCCCTTGGGGCCTCTTCTCGAACCTCAGGAGAGGCGAGAGTCCCGCTCTGGAGGTGCGAGGGAATGTAGGGATTTGCGATGGCATTCAGGAAGGGGATTGGACCCCCCTTTCGAGAGGAGGGGGGGCCGACGGACGGCGACGGGGGGGGGGCCCTCGCGAGCGCGGCCTCTGGAGACTCAGGGTTCCGCTCGCCTGTGGACACGGGTATCCCAGGGAACCTCTGGGGGCGCCTAGAGGGAGTCCAGCCTCCGTTGCAGCGCCAGAGAGAAGGCAGGACGGATCTCGCGTCGCTGCAGATCCCAAGGGCCCCGTCTCGCAAGGAGGGGGGCCCGGGGGACGCCCTCGCGGTGTGGCGGGAAGCCCCGCTTTCTTGGCAGGTTGGCCCGGGGATCTCGGGGGACACCTGGAGTCGCCCGCAAGGAGTCAAGCCCCGTTCGGAGCCGGAACAACAGGTGCCGGGGCATGCTCTCCATGCCCTGCAAGGGAAAAAAGCGCCTCCTCCCTCTATGGGCGTGGCCTCACGGGGGTGTTCTCGACTTGCGGCGGTGCATTCTCGAGTTGCGGCGGGTACCCCGGCCCGTCTCCCCCGTTAGCCCAGCGGGGTCGCCATGCCTCCTTTCGAGCGGACAGGGGCCCGAGCAGCCTCGGGATTCGCCAGGAGGCGCTGCAGCGCCCTGGGTCCGCGTCAGGCATGGAGCTAGGACCCTCGGGGGTCCCCGGAGGGGGGGGGGGGGGGACAGGTATAACTGGCACCTGTGGGGTGGCCTCCAGGGAGTCGAGGGGACTCAGCCTTTCTCTCCGGTCACAGCCAAGGGCAATCGGGCTTCCCCTCGAATGCAGGGGCGAAGGTCGTGCTTTTCCGCGCGGCGCAGGGGGAAGCGGGGGTGGCCTCTCTGAATCGGGGGCGTGGCGCCTCGGGGAGCCTCTCTTGTTGCCTCTGAGAAGTCCAGGCCTCCTTTGACATCGCCAGGGGCTGCTGGGCTTCCCCTCGCCTCACGTCCAGGGAACTGGACTCGCTTGCCGATGGGGGTTCCTCGGGGACCTTTGGTCTTGCGGCCGGAACTGGCCCCTTGGGGCCTCTTCTCGAACCTCAGGAGAGGCGAGAGTCCCGCTCTGGAGGTGCGAGGGAATGTAGGGATTGCGATGGCATTCAGGAAGGGGATTGGACCCCCCTTTCGAGAGGAGGGGCCGACGGCGACGGGGGGCCCCTCGCGAGCGGCCTCTGGAGACTCAGGGTTCCGCTCGCCTGTGGACACGGGTATCCCAGGGAACCTCTGGGGGCGCTAGAGGGGGAGTCCAGCCTCCGTTGCAGCGCCAGAGAGAAGGCAGGACGGCTCTCGCGTCGCTGCAGATCCCAAGGGCCCCGTCTCGCAAGGAGGGGGGCCCGGGGGACGCCCTCGCGCGTGTGGCGGGAAGCCCCGCTTTCTTGGCAGGTTGGCCCGGGGATCTCGGGGGGGACACCTGGAGTCGCCCGCAAGGAGTCAAGCCCCGTTCGGAGCCGGAACAGGTGCCGGGGCATGCTCTCCATGCCCTGCAAGGGAAAAGCGCCTCCTCCCTCTATGGGCGTGGCCTCACGGGGGTGTTCTCGACTTGCGGCGGTGCATTCTCGAGTTGCGGCGGGTACCCCGGCCCGTCTCCCCCGTTAGCCCAGCGGGGTCGCCATGCCTCCTTTCGAGCGGACAGGGGCCCGAGCAGCCTCGGGATTTCCCAGGAGGCGCTGCAGCGCCCTGGGTCCGCGTCAGGCATGGAGCTAGGACCCTCGGGGGTCCCCGGAGGGGGGGAGGGGACAGGTATAACTGGCACCTGTGGGGTGGCCTCCAGGGAGTCGAGGGGACTCAGCCTTTCTCTCCGGTCACAGCCAAGGGCAATCGGGCTTCCCCTCGAATGCAGGGGCGAAGGTCGTGCTTTTCCGCGCGGCGCAGGGGGAAGCGGGGGTGGCCTCTCTGAATCGGGGGCGTGGCGCCTCGGGGAGCCTCTCTTGTTGCCTCTGAGAAGTCCAGGCCTCCTTTGACATCGCCAGGGGCTGCTGGGCTTCCCCTCGCCTCACGTCCAGGGAACTGGACTCGCTTGCCGATGGGGGTTCCTCGGGGACCTTTGGTCTTGCGGCCGGAACTGGCCCCTTGGGGCCTCTTCTCGAACCTCAGGAGAGGCGAGAGTCCCGCTCTGGAGGTGCGAGGGAATGTAGGGATTGCGATGGCATTCAAGAAGGGGATTGGACCCCCCTTTCGAGAGGAGGGGCCGACGGCGACGGGGGGCCCCTCGCGAGCGGCATCTGGAGACTCAGGGTTCCGCTCGCCTGTGGACACGGGTATCCCAGGGAACCTCTGGGGGCGCCTAGAGGGAGTCCAGCCTCCGTTGCAGCGCCAGAGAGAAGGCAGGACGGCTCTCGCGTCGCTGCAGATCCCAAGGGCCCCGTCTCGCAAGGAGGGGGGCCCGGGGGACGCCCTCGCGGTGTGGCGGGAAGCCCCGCTTTCTTGGCAGGTTGGCCCGGGGATCTCGGGGGACACCTGGAGTCGCCCGCAAGGAGTCAAGCCCCGTTCGGAGCCGGAACAGGTGCCGGGGCATGCTCTCCATGCCCTGCAAGGGAAAAGCGCCTCCTCCCTCTATGGGCGTGGCCTCACGGGGGTGTTCTCGACTTGCGGCGGTGCATTCTCGAGTTGCGGCGGGTACCCCGGCCCGTCTCCCCCGTTAGCCCAGCGGGGTCGCCATGCCTCCTTTCGAGCGGACAGGGGCCCGAGCAGCCTCGGGATTTCCCAGGAGGCGCTGCAGCGCCCTGGGTCCGCGTCAGGCATGGAGCTAGGACCCTCGGGGGTCCCCGGAGGGGGGGAGGGGACAGGTATAACTGGCACCTGTGGGGTGGCCTCCAGGGAGTCGAGGGGACTCAGCCTTTCTCTCCGGTCACAGCCAAGGGCAATCGGGCTTCCCCTCGAATGCAGGGGCGAAGGTCGTGCTTTTCCGCGCGGCGCAGGGGGAAGCGGGGGTGGCCTCTCTGAATCGGGGGCGTGGCGCCTCGGGGAGCCTCTCTTGTTGCCTCTGAGAAGTCCAGGCCTCCTTTGACATCGCCAGGGGCTGCTGGGCTTCCCCTCGCCTCACGTCCAGGGAACTGGACTCGCTTGCCGATGGGGGTTCCTCGGGGACCTTTGGTCTTGCGGCCGGAACTGGCCCCTTGGGGCCTCTTCTCGAACCTCAGGAGAGGCGAGAGTCCCGCTCTGGAGGTGCGAGGGAATGTAGGGATTGCGATGGCATTCAGGAAGGGGATTGGACCCCCCTTTCGAGAGGAGGGGCCGACGGCGACGGGGGGCCCCTCGCGAGCGGCCTCTGGAGACTCAGGGTTCCGCTCGCCTGTGGACACGGGTATCCCAGGGAACCTCTGGGGGCGCCTAGAGGGAGTCCAGCCTCCGTTGCAGCGCCAGAGAGAAGGCAGGACGGCTCTCGCGTCGCTGCAGATCCCAAGGGCCCCGTCTCGCAAGGAGGGGGGCCCGGGGGACGCCCTCGCGGTGTGGGGGGGAAGCCCCGCTTTCTTGGCAGGTTGGCCCGGGGATCTCGGGGGACACCTGGAGTCGCCCGCAAGGAGTCAAGCCCCGTTCGGAGCCGGAACAGGTGCCGGGGCATGCTCTCCATGCCCTGCAAGGGAAAAGCGCCTCCTCCCTCTATGGGCGTGGCCTCACGGGGGTGTTCTCGACTTGCGGCGGTGCATTCTCGAGTTGCGGCGGGTACCCCGGCCCGTCTCCCCCGTTAGCCCAGCGGGGTCGCCATGCCTCCTTTCGAGCGGACAGGGGCCCGAGCAGCCTCGGGATTCGCCAGGAGGCGCTGCAGCGCCCTGGGTCCGCGTCAGGCATGGAGCTAGGACCCTCGGGGGTCCCCGGAGGGGGGGAGGGGACAGGTATAACTGGCACCTGTGGGGTGGCCTCCAGGGAGTCGAGGGGACTCAGCCTTTCTCTCCGGTCACAGCCAAGGGCAATCGGGCTTCCCCTCGAATGCAGGGGCGAAGGTCGTGCTTTTCCGCGCGGCGCAGGGGGGGAAGCGGGGGTGGCCTCTCTGAATCGGGGGCGTGGCGCCTCGGGGAGCCTCTCTTGTTGCCTCTGAGAAGTCCAGGCCTCCTTTGACATCGCCAGGGGCTGCTGGGCTTCCCCTCGCCTCACGTCCAGGGAACTGGACTCGCTTGCCGATGGGGGTTCCTCGGGGACCTTTGGTCTTGCGGCCGGAACTGGCCCCTTGGGGCCTCTTCTCGAACCTCAGGAGAGGCGAGAGTCCCGCTCTGGAGGTGCGAGGGAATGTAGGGATTGCGATGGCATTCAGGAAGGGGATTGGACCCCCCTTTCGAGAGGAGGGGCCGACGGCGACGGGGGGCCCCTCGCGAGCGGCCTCTGGAGACTCAGGGTTCCGCTCGCCTGTGGACACGGGTATCCCAGGGAACCTCTGGGGGCGCCTAGAGGGAGTCCAGCCTCCGTTGCAGCGCCAGAGAGAAGGCAGGACGGCTCTCGCGTCGCTGCAGATCCCAAGGGCCCCGTCTCGCAAGGAGGGGGGCCCGGGGGACGCCCTCGCGGTGTGGGGGGGAAGCCCCGCTTTCTTGGCAGGTTGGCCCGGGGATCTCGGGGGACACCTGGAGTCGCCCGCAAGGAGTCAAGCCCCGTTCGGAGCCGGAACAGGTGCCGGGGCATGCTCTCCATGCCCTGCAAGGGAAAAGCGCCTCCTCCCTCTATGGGCGTGGCCTCACGGGGGTGTTCTCGACTTGCGGCGGTGCATTCTCGAGTTGCGGCGGGTACCCCGGCCCGTCTCCCCCGTTAGCCCAGCGGGGTCGCCATGCCTCCTTTCGAGCGGACAGGGGCCCGAGCAGCCTCGGGATTCGCCAGGAGGCGCTGCAGCGCCCTGGGTCCGCGTCAGGCATGGAGCTAGGACCCTCGGGGGTCCCCGGGAGGGGGGGAGGGGACAGGTATAACTGGCACCTGTGGGGTGGCCTCCAGGGAGTCGAGGGGACTCAGCCTTTCTCTCTCGGTCACAGCCAAGGGGCAATCGGGCTTCCCCTCGAATGCAGGGGCGAAGGTCGTGCTTTTCCGCGCGCGCGGGGGGAAGCGGGGGTGGGGGTCCTCTCTGAATCGGGGGCGTGGCGCCTCGGGGAGCCTCTCTTGTTGCCTCTGAGAAGTCCAGGCCTCCTTTGACATCGCCAGGGGCTGCTGGGCTTCCCCTCGCCTCACGTCCAGGGAACTGGACTCGCTTGCCGATGGGGGTTCCTCGGGGACCTTTGGTCTTGCGGCCGGAACTGGCCCCTTGGGGCCTCTTCTCGAACCTCAGGAGAGGCGAGAGTCCCGCTCTGGAGGTGCGAGGGAATGTAGGGATTGCGATGGCATTCAGGAAGGGGATTGGACCCCCCTTTCGAGAGGGGGGGGGCCGACGGCGACGGGGGGGGCCCCGCGAGCGGCCTCTGGAGACTCAGGGTTCCGCTCGCCTGTGGACACGGGTATCCCAGGGAACCTCTGGGGGCGCCTAGAGGGAGTCCAGCCTCCGTTGCAGCGCCAGAGAGAAGGCAGGACGGCTCTCGCGTCGCTGCAGATCCCAAGGGCCCCGTCTCGCAAGGAGGGGGGCCCGGGGGACGCCCTCGCGGTGTGGTGGGGGAAGCCCCGCTTTCTTGGCAGGTTGGCCCGGGGATCTCGGGGGACACCTGGAGTCGCCCGCAAGGAGTCAAGCCCCGTTCGGAGCCGGAACAGGTGCCGGGGCATGCTCTCCATGCCCTGCAAGGGAAAAGCGCCTCCTCCCTCTATGGGCGTGGCCTCACGGGGGTGTTCTCGACTTTGCGGCGGCGGTGCATTCTCGAGTTGCGGCGGGTACCCCCGCCCGTCTCCCCCGTTAGCCCCAGCGGGGTCGCCAATGCCTCCTTTCGAGCGGACAGGGGCCCGAGCAGCCTCGGGATTCGCCAGGCCAGGAGGCGCTGCAGCGCCCTGGGTCCGCGTCAGGCATGGAGCTAGGACCCTCGGGGGTCCCCGGAGGGGGGGAGGGGGGACAGGTATAACTGGCACCTGTGGGGTGGCCTCCAGGGAGTCGAGGGGACTCAGCCTTTCTCTCCGGTCACAGCCAAGGGCAATCGGGCTTCCCCTCGAATGCAGGGGCGAAGGTCGTGCTTTTCCGCGCGGCGCAGGGGGAAGCGGGGGTGGCCTCTCTGAATCTCTGAATCGGGGGCGTGGCGCCTCGGGGAGCCTCTCTTGTTGCCTCTGAGAAGTCCAGGCCTCCTTTGACATCGCCAGGGGCTGCTGGGCTTCCCCTCGCCTCACGTCCAGGGAACTGGACTCGCTTGCCGATGGGGGTTCCTCGGGGACCTTTGGTCTTGCGGCCGGAACTGGCCCCTTGGGGCCTCTTCTCGAACCTCAGGAGAGGCGAGAGTCCCGCTCTGGAGGTGCGAGGGAATGTAGGGATTGCGATGGCATTCAGGAAGGGGATTGGACCCCCCTTTCGAGAGGAGGGGCCGACGGCGACGGGGGGCCCCTCGCGAGCGGCCTCTGGAGACTCAGGGTTCCGCTCGCCTGTGGACACGGGTATCCCAGGGAACCTCTGGGGGCGCCTAGAGGGAGTCCAGCCTCCGTTGCAGCGCCAGAGAGAAGGCAGGACGGCTCTCGCGTCGCTGCAGAGATCCCAAGGGCCCCGTCTCGCAAGGAGGGGGGGGGCCGGGGACGCCCTCGCGGTGTGTGGCGGGAAGCCCCCCCTTTCTTGGCAGGTTGGCCCGGGGATCTCGGGGGACACCTGGAGTCGCCCGCAAGGAGTCAAGCCCCGTTCGGAGCCGGAACAGGTGCCGGGGCATGCTCTCCATGCCCTGCAAGGGAAAAGCGCCTCCTCCCTCTATGGGCGTGGCCTCACGGGGGTGTTCTCGACTTGCGGCGGTGCATTCTCGAGTTGCGGCGGGTACCCCGGCCCGTCTCCCCCCCGTTAGCCCAGCGGGGTCGCCATGCCTCCTTTCGAGCGGACAGGGGCCCGAGCAGCCTCGGGATTCGCCAGGAGGCGCTGCAGCGCCCTGGGTCCGCGTCAGGCATGGAGCTAGGACCCTCGGGGGTCCCCGGAGGGGGGGAGGGGACAGGTATAACTGGCACCTGTGGGGTGGCCTCCAGGGAGTCGAGAGGGGACTCAGCCTTTCTCTCCGGTCACAGCCAAGGGCAATCGGGCTTCCCCTCGAATGCAGGGGCGAAGGTCGTGCTTTTCCGCGCGGCGCAGGGGGAAGCGGGGGTGGCCTCTCTGAATCGGGGGGGGGCGTGGCGCCTCGGGGGCCCTCTCTTGTTGCCTCTGAGAAGTCCAGGCCTCCTTTGACATCGCCAGGGGCTGCTGGGCTTCCCCTCGCCTCACACGTCCAGGGAACTGGACTCTCGCTTGCCGATGGGGGTTCCTCGGGGACCTTTGGTCTTGCGGCCGGAACTGGCCCCTTGGGGCCTCTTCTCGAACCTCAGGAGAGGCGAGAGTCCCCGCTCTGGAGGTGCGAGGGAATGTAGGGATTGCGATGGCATTCAGGAAGGGGATTGGACCCCCCTTTCGAGAGGAGGGGCCGACGGCGACGGGGGGCCCCTCGCGAGCGCGGCCTCTGGAGACTCAGGGTTCCGCTCGCCTGTGGACACGGGTATCCCAGGGAACCTCTGGGGGCGCCTAGAGGGAGTCCAGCCTCCGTTGCAGCGCCAGAGAGAAGGCAGGACGGCTCTCGAGTCGCTGCAGATCCCAAGGGCCCCGTCTCGCAAGGAGGGGGGCCCGGGGGACGCCCTCGCGGTGTGGCGGGAAGCCCCGCTTTCTTGGCAGGTTGGCCCGGGGATCTCGGGGGACACCTGGAGTCGCCCGCAAGGAGTCAAGCCCCGTTCGGAGCCGGAACAGGTGCCGGGGCATGCTCTCCATGCCCTGCAAGGGAAAAGCGCCTCCTCCCTCTATGGGCGTGGCCTCACGGGGGTGTTCTCGACTTGCGGCGGTGCATTCTCGAGTTGCGGCGGGTACCCCGGCCCGTCTCCCCCGTTAGCCCAGCGGGGTCGCCATGCCTCCTTTCGAGCGGACAGGGGCCCGAGCAGCCTCGGGATTCGCCAGGAGGCGCTGCAGCGCCCTGGGTCCGCATCAGGCATGGAGCTAGGACCCTCGGGGGTCCCCGGAGGGGGGGGAGGGGACAGGTATAACTGGCACCTGTGGGGTGGCCTCCAGGGAGTCGAGGGGACTCAGCCTTTCTCTCCGGTCACAGCCAAGGGCAATCGGGCTTCCCCTCGAATGCAGGGGCGAAGGTCGTGCTTTTCCGCGCGGCGCAGGGGGAAGCGGGGGTGGCCTCTCTGAATCGGGGGCGTGGCGCCTCGGGGAGCCTCTCTTGTTGCCTCTGAGAAGTCCAGGCCTCCTTTGACATCGCCAGGGGCTGCTGGGCTTCCCCTCGCCTCACGTCCAGGGAACTGGACTCGCTTGCCGATGGGGGTTCCTCGGGGACCTTTGGTCTTGCGGCCGGAACTGGCCCCTTGGGGCCTCTTCTCGAACCTCAGGAGAGGCGAGAGTCCCGCTCTGGAGGTGCGAGGGAATGTAGGGATTGCGATGGCATTCAGGAAGGGGATTGGACCCCCCTTTCGAGAGGAGGGGGCCGACGGCGACGGGGGGCCCCTCGCGAGCGGCCTCTGGAGACTCAGGGTTCCGCTCGCCTGTGGACACGGGTATCCCAGGGAACCTCTGGGGGCGCCTAGAGGGAGTCCAGCCTCCGTTGCAGCGCCAGAGAGAAGGCAGGACGGCTCTCGAGTCGCTGCAGATCCCAAGGGCCCCGTCTCGCAAGGAGGGGGGCCCGGGGGACGCCCTCGCGGTGTGGGGGAAGCCCCGCTTTCTTGGCAGGTTGGCCCGGGGATCTCGGGGGACACCTGGAGTCGCCCGCAAGGAGTCAAGCCCCGTTCGGAGCCGGAACAGGTGCCGGGGCATGCTCTCCATGCCCTGCAAGGGAAAAAAAGCGCCTCCTCCCTCTATGGGCGTGGCCTCACGGGGGTGTTCTCGACTTGCGGCGGTGCATTCTCGAGTTGCGGCGGGTACCCCGGCCCGTCTCCCCCGTTAGCCCAGCGGGGTCGCCATGCCTCCTTTTCGAGCGGACAGGGGCCCGAGCAGCCTCGGGATTCGCCAGGAGGCGCTGCAGCGCCCTGGGTCCGCGTCAGGCATGGAGCTAGGACCCTCGGGGGTCCCCGGAGGGGGGGAGGGGACAGGTATAAACTGGCACCTGTGGGGTGGCCTCCAGGGAGTCGAGGGGACTCAGCCTTTCTCTCCGGTCACAGCCAAGGGCAATCGGGCTTCCCCTCGAATGCAGGGGCGAAGGTCGTGCTTTTCCGCGCGGCGCAGGGGGAAGCGGGGGTGGCCTCTCTGAATCGGGGGCGTGGCGCCTCGGGGAGCCTCTCTCTTGTTGCCTCTGAGAAGTCCAGGCCTCCTTTGACATCGCCAGGGGCTGCTGGGCTTCCCCTCGCCTCACGTCCAGGGAACTGGACTCGCTTGCCGATGGGGGTTCCTCGGGGACCTTTGGTCTTGCGGCCGGAACTGGCCCCTTGGGGCCTCTTCTCGAACCTCAGGAGAGGCGAGAGTCCCGCTCTGGAGGTGCGAGGGAATGTAGGGATTGCGATGGCATTCAGGAAGGGGATTGGACCCCCCTTTCGAGAGGAGGGGCCGACGGCGACGGGGGGCCCCTCGCGAGCGGCCTCTGGAGACTCAGGGTTCCGCTCGCCTGTGGACACGGGTATCCCAGGGAACCTCTGGGGGCGCCTAGAGGGAGTCCAGCCTCCGTTGCAGCGCCAGAGAGAAGGCAGGACGGCTCTCGCGTCGCTGCAGATCCCAAGGGCCCCGTCTCGCAAGGAGGGGGGCCCGGGGGGACGCCCTCGCGGTGTGGCGGGGAAGCCCCGCTTTCTTGGCAGGTTGGCCCGGGGATCTCGGGGGACACCTGGAGTCGCCCGCAAGGAGTCAAGCCCCGTTCGGAGCCGGAACAGGTGCCGGGGCATGCTCTCCATGCCCTGCAAGGGAAAAGCGCCTCCTCCCTCTATGGGCGTGGCCTCACGGGGGTGTTCTCGACTTGCGGGCGGTGCATTCTCGAGTTGCGGCGGGTACCCCGGCCCGTCTCCCCCGTTAGCCCAGCGGGGTCGCCATGCCTCCTTTCGAGCGGACAGGGGCCCGAGCAGCCTCGGGATTCGCCAGGAGGCGCTGCAGCGCCCTGGGTCCGCGTCAGGCATGGAGCTAGGACCCTCGGGGGTCCCCGGAGGGGGGGAGGGGGGACAGGTATAACTGGCACCTGTGGGGTGGCCTCCAGGGAGTCGAGGGGACTCAGCCTTTCTCTCCGGTCACAGCCAAGGGCAATCGGGCTTCCCCTCGAATGCAGGGGCGAAGGTCGTGCTTTTCCGCGCGGCGCAGGGGGAAGCGGGGGTTGGCCTCTCTGAATACGGGGGCGTGGCGCCTCGGGGAGCCTCTCTTGTTGCCTCTGAGAAGTCCAGGCCTCCTTTGACATCGCCAGGGGCTGCTGGGCTTCCCCTCGCCTCACGTCCAGGGAACTGGACTCGCTTGCCGATGGGGGTTCCTCGGGGACCTTTGGTCTTGCGGCCGGAACTGGCCCCTTGGGGCCTCTTCTCGAACCTCAGGAGAGGCGAGAGTCCCGCTCTGGAGGTGCGAGGGAATGTAGGGATTGCGATGGCATTCAGGAAGGGGATTGGACCCCCCTTTCGAGAGGAGGGGCCGACGGCGACGGGGGGGCCCCTCGCGAGCGGCCTCTGGAGACTCAGGGTTTCCGCTCGCCTGTGGACACGGGTATCCCAGGGAACCTTGGGGGCGCCTAGAGGGAGTCCCGCCCGGGGGCCCCACGAGCTTGTGGTGGGCCCTTATGGATGCCTCTATCTGGGACTCGGGTTGTGCGCCTCGCTCGCCTTGAGGGTACTACTGGGTGATTCCCAGGCGGAACCCTTTGGGGGCGCCGAGAGGGAGCCAGAGGCTCCAAGCCGCGTTGCTCAGATCCCAAGCAGGAGGCCCGTCTCGCGGTCGTCGGGTCGCGGTGTCATGATCCAGATAGGGCCCCAGTTCTTTGGTCATCTGGGAGGGGGGTCATTCCGGGGGACGCCCTCGCGGTGTGTGGCGGGGGAAGCCCCGCTTTCTTGGCAGGCTCAGTTGGCCCGGGGGGTATCTCGGGGGGGGGACACCTGGGAAGTCGGGTGGCCGCGCCAAAGGAGGGGGTCAATGTCCTCCTTGTTGTTCGGGAATCAGCCCGGAAAAGCATGATCTGTGGGGGCAATTGCTGCTAGACAGAGCTGCCCATGAGCAAGGGAAAGCGGGAAAAAAAAAAGGGCGGGGCATGCCTCCTGCCTCTGGGGAAAAGCGCCTCCTCGCCTCTATGGGGGCGTGTGTCCTACGGGGGTGAGTTGTCATTCGACTTGTCGGCGGTGCATTCTCGAGTTGCGGGGGTACCCGGGCCTTTAACCCGTTAGCCCAGCGGGGTCGCCCATGCATACTTCTCGAGGGAAAGGGGCCCGAGCAGCGTCGGGGATTCGCAGGAGGCGTGCGGCCTGGGTCGGTCAGGCATGGAGTAGGTCGCTAGGGGGTCCCGGTGGGGGGCTGGGGATAGTATAAAGGCACCTGTGCGGGTGGCCTCCAGGGAGTGAGGGATCTCAGCTTTCCTCTCGGCACAGCCAAGGGCAATGGGTTCATGAATTGCAGGGGGCGGGGGAAAAAAGTCGTGTTTTCGGCGGCGCA
>JAGTYA010000370.1:0-28375 GCA_024291935.2 Okapia johnstoni | reverse complement strand
CACACATGTGGCAATAGAACTTAGGAGTGTTCCTTGAGGTTCCCTGGCTTGGGGAAGCCCTACCCGGTTGGTGGAGCCTAGGCAGTGGCTTCTTCCACTGACTTTCCACGTAGCACTTTCCAGCCCCTTGTGATTTTCAGCCAAAGGCAGCCTGGCAGGGTCTCTTCTTAGAGTCATAAAAGGTAGCCCAAGGGAGTGCTTATTCAAGCTTCCCTGGTGCAAGAGGTGTTTGTCTTTTAAGAAGCCACAACAATGGGTCTGATCCCACGGCCTCAGTTTCCCAGTCAGAACAGACCTAGTCTCCACAGCTCTCTGATACAGAGCACACATGGGGCAATAGCTGTGAGGAGTGTTCCTTGAGGTTCCCTGGCTTGGGGAAGTTCTACCCCGGCGCTGGCACCTAAGCACTGTGATCTCTTCCACTGACTTTCCAGGTAGCACTTTCCAGCCCCTTGTGATTGTCAGCAAAAAGGCAGCCTGGCAGTGTTTCTTCGTTGGAGTCATAAAAAGTAACCCAAGGGAGTGCTTATTCAAGCTTCCCTGGTGCAAGAGGTGTTTGTCTGTTAAGAAGGCACAACAATGGGTCTGCTCCCAGGGTCACATTTTCCCAGTCAGAACAGACCTAGTAGTCTCCAGAGCTTTCTGCTACAGAGCACACATGGGGCAATAGCTCTGAGGAGTGTTACTTGATGTTCCCTGGCTTGTGGAAGCCCTACCCGGGCGGTGGGGCCTAGACACTGTGGCCTCTTCCACTGACTTTCCAGGTAGCACTTTCCAGCCCCTTGTGATTTTCAGCCAAAGACAGCCTGGCAGGGGCTCTTCCTTAGAGTCATAAAAGGTAGCCCAAGGGAGTGCTTATCCAATCTTCCCTTGCGAAACAGGTGTTTGCTGTTATGAAGAGACAACAATGGGTTTGCCTCCAGGCCTCAGTTTCCTAGTCAGACCAAGCCTAGTATCCAGAGCTCTCTGCTACAGAGCACACATGGGGCATTAGCTCTGAGGAGGGTGCCTTGACGTTCACGGGCTTTGGGAAGCCCTACCGGGGCGGTGGGGCCTAGGCACAATGGCCCCTACCACCGACTTTCCAGCTAGCACTTTCCATGCCCTTGTGCTTTTCAACCAAATGGAGCCTGGCAGGGTCTCTTCCTTAGAGTCATAAAATATAGCCCAAGGGAGTGCTTATTCAGACATCCCTGGTGCAAGAAGTGTTTGTCTGTTAAGTAGCCACAACAAAGGGTCTGCTCCAGCGCCTCAGTTTCCCAGTTAGAACAGACCTAGTCTCCAGAGCTCACTACTACAGAGCACACATGGGGCAATATCTCTGAGGAGTCTTCCATGAGATTCCCTGGCTTCGGGAAGCCCTACTGGGCGGTGGGGCCTAGGCACTGTGATCCCTTCCACTGACTTTTCAGGTAGCACATTCCACACCTTGTGATTTTCAGCCACAGGCAGCCTGGCAGGGTCTCTTCCTTAGAGTCATAAAAGGTAGCCCAAGGGAGTGCTTATTCAAGCTTCCCTGGTACAAGAGGTGTTTATCTGTTAAGAAGCCACAGCCATGGGCCAGTTCCGAGGTCGTCGGTTTCTAGTCAAAACAGACCTAGTAGCCCTCAGAGCCCTCTGCTACAGAGCACACATGGGGCAATAGCTCTGAGGAGTGTTCCTTGAGGTTCCCTGGCTTGGGGAAGCGCTACCCCGGCGATGGCACCTAGGCACTGTGATCTCTTCCACTGACTTTAAAGGTAGCACTTTTCAGCCCCTTGTGATTTTCAGCCAAAGGCAGCCTGGCAGGGTCTCTTCCTTAGAGTCATAAAAGGTAACCCAAGGGAGTGCTTATTCAAGCTTCCCTGGTGCAAGAGGTGTTTGTGTGTTAAGAAAGCACAACAATGGGTCTGCTCCCAGAGTCTCAGTTTCCCAGTCAGAACAGACCTAGTAGTCTCCAGAGCTTTCTGCTACAGAGGACACATGGGGCAATAGCTCTGAGGAGTGTTCCTTTAGGTTTCCCGGCTTGGGGAAGCCCTACCCGGGCGGTGGGCCCTAGGCACTGTGGCCTCTTCCACTGACTTTCCAGGGAGCACTTTCCAGCCCTTTGTGATTTTCAGCCAAAGACAGCCTGACAGGGTCTCTTCCTTAGAGTCATAAAAGGTAGCCCAAGGGAGTGCTTATTCAGGCTTCCCTGGTGCAAGAGGTGTTTGGCTGTTAAGAAGCCACAAAAATGCGTCTGCTTCAGGGCCTGAGTTTCCCAGTCAGAACATACCTAGTCTCCAGAGCTCACTGTTACAGAGCACACATCGGTCAATAGCTATGAAGAGTGTTCCTTGAGGTTCCCTGTCTTGGGAAGCCCTACGCGGGCGGTGGGGCCTAGGCACTGTGGCCTCTTCCACTGACTTTCCAGGTAGTACTTTCCAGCCCCTTGTGATTTTCAGCCAATTGCAGCCTGGCAGTGTCTCTTCCTTAGAGTCATAAAAGGTAGCCCAAGGGAGTGCTTATTCAGGTTTCCCTGGTACAAGAGTTGTTTGTTAAGAAGCCACAACAATAGGTCTGCTCCCAGGCCCTCAGTTTTAGAGTCAGAACAGACCTAGTCTCCAGAGCTCTCTGCTATCGAGCACACACGCAGCAATTGCTCTAAGGAGTGTTCCTTGAGGTTCCCTGGCTTGGGGAAGCCCTACCCGGGCGGTGGGGCCTAGGCACTGTGGCCTCTTCCACTGACTTTCCAGGTAGCACTTTCCAGCCGCTTGTGATTTTCAGTTAAAGGCAGCCTGGTAGGGTCTCTTCCTTAGAGTCATAAATGGTAGCCCAAGGAAGTGCTTACTCAGGCTCCCCTGGTGCAAGAGGTGTTTGTCTGTTAAGAAGCCACAACAATGGGTCTGCTCCCAGGGATTCAGTTTCCCAGTCAGAACATACCTAGTCTCCAGAGCTCACTGTTACAGAGCACACATGGGGCAATAGCTCTGAGGAGTGTT
Source organism: Okapia johnstoni (assembly GCA_024291935.2). Taxonomy (NCBI): domain Eukaryota; kingdom Metazoa; phylum Chordata; class Mammalia; order Artiodactyla; family Giraffidae; genus Okapia; species Okapia johnstoni. The sequence continues at coordinate 25,415 of JAGTYA010000370.1, read as the reverse complement.
CCTTGAGGTTCACTGGCTTGGGGAAGCCCTACCCGGGTGGTAGGGCCTAGGCACTGTGGACTCTTCCACTGACTTTCCAGGTATCACTTCCCAGTCCCTTGTGATTTTCAGCCAGATGCAGCCTTGCAGGTTCTCTTCCTTAGAGTCAAAAAAGGTAGCCCAAGGGACTGCTTATTCAGTCTTCCCTGGTGCAAGAGGTGTTTGGCTGTGAAGACGCCAGAACAATGGCTCTGCTCCCAGGGCCTCAGTTTCCCAGTCAGAACAGACCTAGTCTCCAGAGCTCTCTGCTACAGAGCAGACATGGGGAAAAAGCGCTGTGGAGGGTGCCTTCACGTTCCAGGGCACTGTCGAAGCCTTACCTGGGCTTTGGAGCCTAGGCACTGTGGCCTCTTTCACTGACTTTCCAGGTATCACTTCCCAGCCCCTTGTGATTTTCAGCCAGATGCAGCCTTGCAGGCTCTCTCCCTTAGAGTCAAAAAAGGAAGCCCAAGGGGGTGCTTATTAAGGCTTCCCTGGTACAAGTGGTTTTTGTCTGTTAAGAAGCCACAACAATGGGTCTGCTCCCAGGGCCTCAGTTTCCCCGTCAGAACAGACCTAGTCTCCAGAGCTCTCTGCTACAGAACACACATGGGGCAATAGCTCTGAGGAGTGTTTCTTGAGGTTCCCTGGCTTGGGGAAGCCCTACCCGTGTGGTGCGACCTAGGCACTGTGGCTTCTTCCACTGACTTTCCACGTAGCACTTTACAGCCCCTTGTGATTTTCAGCCAAAGGCAGCCTGGCAGGGTCTCTTCTTAGAGTCATAAAAGGTAGCCCAAGGGAGTGCTTATTCAACCTTCCCTGGTGCAAGAGGTGTTTGTCTGTTAAGTAGCCACAACAATGGGTCTGCTCCCAGGGCCTCAGATTCCCAGACAGAACAGACCTAGTCTCCAGAGCTCTCTGCTACAGAGCACCCATGTGGCAATAGATCTTAGGAGTGCTCCTTGAGGTTCCCTGGCTTGGGGAAGCCCTACTCGGTTGATGGAGCCTAGGCAGTGGCTTCTTCCACTGACTTTCCAGGTAGCACTTTCCAGCGCCTTGTGATTTTCAGCCAAAGGCAGCCTGGCAGGGTCTCTTCTTAGAGTCATAAAAGGTAGCCCAAGGGAGTGCTTATTCAAGCTTCCCTGGTGCAAGAGGTGTTTGTCTGTTAAGAAGCCACAACAATGGGTCTGATCCCAGGGCCTCAGTTTCCCAGTCAGAACAGACCTAGTCTCCACAGCTCTCTGATACAGAACACACATGGGGCAATAGCTCTGAGGAGTGTTTCTTGAGGTTCCCTGGCTTGGGGAAGCCCTACCCGTGTGGTGCGACCTAGGCACTGTGGCTTCTTCCACTGACTTTCCACGTAGCACTTTACAGCCCCTTGTGATTTTCAGCCAAAGGCAGCCTGGCAGGGTCTCTTCTTAGAGTCATAAAAGGTAGCCCAAGGGAGTGCTTATTCAACCTTCCCTGGTGCAAGAGGTGTTTGTCTGTTAAGTAGCCACAACAATGGGTCTGCTCCCAGGGCCTCAGTTTCCCAGACAGAACAGACCTAGTCTCCAGAGCTCTCTGCTACAGAGCACCCATGTGGCAATAGATCTTAGGACCTTGAGGTTCCCTGGCTTGGGGAAGCCCTACTCGGTTGATGGAGCCTAGGCAGTGGCTTCTTCCACTGACTTTCCAGGTAGCACTTTCCAGCGCCTTGTGATTTTCAGCCAAAGGCAGCCTGGCAGGGTCTCTTCTTAGAGTCATAAAAGGTAGCCCAAGGGAGTGCTTATTCAAGCTTCCCTGGTGCAAGAGGTGTTTGTCTGTTAAGAAGCCACAACAATGGGTCTGATCCCAGGGCCTCAGTTTCCCAGTCAGAACAGACCTAGTCTCCAGAGCTCTCTGCTACAGAGCAGACATGGGGAAAAAGCGCTGTGGAGGGTGCCTTCACGTTCCAGGGCACTGTCGAAGCCTAACCTGGGCTTTGCTGCCTAGGCACTGTGGCCTCTTTCACTGACTTTCCAGGTATCACTTCCCAGCCCCTTGTGATTTTCAGCCAGATGCAGCCTTGCAGGGTCTCTTCCTTAGAGTCAAAAAAGGTAGCCCAAGGGACTGCTTATTCAGTCTTCCCTGGTGCAAGATGTGTTTGGCTGTGAAGACGCCAGAACAGTGGCTCTGCTCCCAGGGACTCAGTTTCCCAGTGACAACAGACCTAGTTTCCAGAGCTCTCTGCTACAGAGCAGACATGGGAAAAAGTGCTGTGGAGGGTGCCTTCACGTTCCAGGGCACTGTCGAAGCCTAACCTGGGCTTTGCTGCCTAGGCACTGTGGCCTCTTTCACTGACTTTCCAGGTATCACTTCCCAGCCCCTTGTGATTTTCAGCCAGATGCAGCCTTGCAGGGTCTCTTCCTTAGAGTCAAAAAAGGTAGCCCAAGGGACTGCTTATTCAGTCTTCCCTGGTGCAAGAGGTGTTTGGCTGTGAAGACGCCAGAACAGTGGCTCTGCTCCCAGGGACTCAGTTTTCCCAGTGACAACAGACCTAGTTTCCAGAGCTCTCTGCTACAGAGCAGACATCTGGGAAAAAGTGCTGTGGAGGGTGCCTTCACGTTCCAGGGCACTGTCGAAGCCTAACCTGGGCTTTGCTGCCTAGGCAATGTGGCCTCTTTCACTGACTTTCCAGGTATCACTTCCCAGCCCCTTGTGATTTTCAGCCAGATGCAGCCTTGCAGGGTCTCTTCCTTAGAGTCAAAAAAAAGGTAGCCCAAGGGACTGCTTATTCAGTCTTCCCTGGTGCAAGAGGTGTTTGGCTGTGAAGACGCCAGAACAATGGCTCTGCTCCCAGGGACTCAGTTTCCCAGTGACAACAGACCTAGTTTCCAGAGCTCTCTGCTACAGAGCAGACATCTGGAAAAAGTGCTGTGGAGGGTGCCTTCACGTTCCAGGGCACTGTCGAAGCCTAACCTGGGCTTTGCTGCCTAGGCACTGTGGCCTCTTTCACTGACTTTCCAGGTATCACTTCCCAGCCCCTTGTGATTTTCAGCCAGATGCAGCCTTGCAGGGTCTCTTCCTTAGAATCAAAAAAGGTAGCCCAAGGGACTGCTTATTCAGTCTTCCCTGGTGCAAGATGTGTTTGGCTGTGAAGACGCCAGAACAATGGCTCTGCTCCCAGGGCCTCAGTTTCCCAGTCAGAACAGACCTAGTCTCCAGAGCTCTCTGCTACAGAGCAGACATGGGGAAATAGCTCTGAGGAAGGTTCCTTGAGGCTCCCTGCCTTGGGGAAGCCCTACCCGGGTGCTGGGGCCTAGGCACTGTGGCCTCTTTCACTGACTTTCCAGGTATCACTTCCAAGCCCCTTGTGATTTTCAGCCAGATGCAGCCTTGCAGGGTCTCTTCCTTAGAGTCAAAAAAGGTAGCCCAAGGGACTGCTTATTCAGTCTTCCCTGGTGCAAGAGGTGTTTGGCTGTGAAGATGCCAGAACAACGGCTCTGCACCCAGGGCCTCAGTTTCCCAGTCAGAACAGACCTAGTCTCCAGAGCTTTCTGCTACAGAGCAGACATGCGGAAATAGCTCTGAGGAGGGTTCCTTGAGGCTCCCTGCATTGGGGAAGCCCTACCCGGGTGCTGTGGCCTAGGCACTGTGGCCTCTTTCACTGACTTTCCAGGTATCACTTCCCAGCCCCTTGTGATTTTCAGCCAGATGCAGCCTTGCAGGGTCTCTTCCTTAGAGTCAAAAAAGGTAGCCCAAGGGACTGCTTATTCAGTCTTCCCTGGTGCAAGAGGTGTTTGGCTGTGAAGACGCCAGAACAATGGCTCTGTTCCCAGGGCCTCAGTTTCCCAGTCAGAACAGACCTAGTCTCCAGAGCTCTCTGCTACAGAGCAGACATGGGGAAAAAGCGCTGTGCACTGTCGAAGCCTTACCTGGGCTTTGGAGCCTAGGCACTGTGGCCTCTTTCACTGACTTTCCAGGTATCACTTCCCAGCCCCTTGTGATTTTCAGCCAGATGCAGCCTTGCAGGGTCTCTTCCTTAGAGTCAAAAAAGGTAGCCCAAGGGACTGCTTATTCAGTCTTCCCTGGTGCAAGAGGTGTTTGGCTGTGAAGACGCCAGAACAATGGCTCTGCTCCCAGGGCCTCAGTTTCCCAGTCAGAACAGGACCTAGTCTCCAGAGCTCTCTGCTACAGAGCAGACATGGGGAAATAGCTCTGTGGAGGGTTCCTTCACATTCCAGGGCACTGTCGAAGCCTTACCTGGTGCTTTGGAGCCTAGGCACTGTGGCCTCTTTCACTGACTTTCCAGGTATCACTTCCCAGCCCCTTGTGATTTTCAGCCAGATGCAGCCTTGCAGGGTCTCTTCCTTAGAGTCAAAAAAGGTAGCCCAAGGGGACTGCTTATTCAGTCTTCTTCCCTGTGCAAGAGGTGTTTGGCTGTGAAGACGCCAGAACAATGGCTCTGCTCCCAGGGCCTCAGTTTCCCCAGTCAGAACAGACCTAGTCTCCAGAGCTCTCTGCTACAGAAGCAGACATGGGGAAAAAGCGCTTGTGGAGGGTGCCTTCACGTTCCAGGGCACTGTCGGGGAAGCCTTACCTGGGCTTTTGGAGCCTAGGCACTGTGGCCTCTTTCACTGACTTTCCAGGTATCACTTCCCAGCCCCTTGTGATTTTCAGCCAGATGCAGCCTTGCAGGGTCTCTTCCTTAGAGTCAAAAAAGGTAGCCCAAGGGACTGCTTATTCAGTCTTCCCTGGTTGCAAGAGGTGTTTGGCTGTGAAGACGCCAGAACAATGGCTCTGCTCCCAGGGCCTCAGTTTCCCAGTCAGAACAGACCTAGTCTCCAGAGCTCTCTGCTACAGAGCAGACATGGGGAAAAAAGCGCTGAGGAGGGTGCCTTCACGCTCCCTGCCTTGGGGAAGCCCTACCTGGGCTTTGGAGCCTAGGCACTGTGGCCTCTTTCACTGACTTTCCAGGTATCACTTCCCAGCCCCTTGTGATTTTCAGCCAGATGCAGCCTTGCAGGGTCTCTTCCTTAGAGTCAAAAAATGTAGCCCAAGGGACTGCTTATTCAGTCTTCCCCTGGTGCAAGAGGTGTTTGGCTGTGAAGACGCCAGAAACAATGGCTCTGCTCCCAGGGCCTCAGTTTCCCAGTCAGAACAGACCTAGTCTCCAGAGCTCTCTGCTACAGAGCAGACATGGGGAAAAAGCGCTGTGGAGGGTTCCTTCAGGCTTCCAGGGCCTTGGGGAAGCCTTACCTGGGCTTTTGGGGCCTAGGCACTGTGGCCTCTTTCACTGACTTTCCAGGTATCACTTCCCAGCCCCTTGTGATTTTCAGCCAGATGCAGCCTTGCAGGGTCTCTTCTTGCCTTAGAGTCAAAAAAGGTAGCCCAAGGGACTGCTTATTCAGTCTTCCCTGGTGCAAGAGGTGTTTGGCTGTGAAGACGCCAGAACAATGGCTCTGCTCCCAGGGCCTCAGTTTCCCAGTCAGAACAGACCTAGTCTCCAGAGCTCTCTGCTACAGAGCAGACATGGGGAAAAAAGCGTTGTGGAGGGTGCCTTCAGGTTCCCTGCCTTGGGGAAGCCCTACCTGGGCTTTTGGAGCCTAGGCACTGTGGCCTCTTTCACTGACTTTCCAGGTATCACTTCCCAGCCCCTTGTGATTTTCAGCCAGATGCAGCCTTGCAGGGTCTCTTCCTTAGAGTCAAAAAAGGTAGCCCAAGGGACTGCTTATTCAGTCTTCCCTGGTGCAAGAGGTGTTTGGCTGTGAAGACGCCAGAACAATGGCTCTGCTCCCAGGGCCTCAGTTTCCCAGTCAGAACAGACCTAGTCTCCAGAGCTCTCTGCTACAGAGCAGACATGGGGAAAAAAGCTCTGAGGAGGGTTCCTTGAGGCTCCAGGGCACTTGGGGAAGCCCTTACCTGGGCTTTTGGAGCCTAGGCACTGTGGCCTCTTTCACTGACTTTCCAGGTATCACTTCCCAGCCCCTTGTGATTTTCAGCCAGATGCAGCCTTGCAGGGTCTCTTCCTTAGAGTCAAAAAAGGTAGCCCAAGGGACTGCTTATTCAGTCTTCCCTGGTGCAAGAGGTGTTTGGCTGTGAAGACGCCAGAACAATGGCTCTGCTCCCAGGGCCTCAGTTTCCCAGTCAGAACAGACCTAGTCTCCAGAGCTCTCTGCTACAGAGCAGACATGGGGAAAAAAGCTCTGTGGAGGGTGCCTTCACGTTCCAGGGCACTGTCGAAGCCCTTACCTGGGCTTTGGAGCCTAGGCACTGTGTGGCCTCTTTCACTGACTTTCCAGGTATCACTTCCCAGCCCCTTGTGATTTTCAGCCAGATGCAGCCTTGCAGGGTCTCTTCCTTAGAGTCAAAAAAGGTAGCCCAAGGGACTGCTTATTCAGTCTTCCCTGGTGCAAGAGGTGTTTGGCTGTGAAGACGCCAGAACAATGGCTCTGCTCCCAGGGCCTCAGTTTCCCAGTCAGAACAGACCTAGTCTCCAGAGCTCTCTGCTACAGAGCAGACATGGGGAAAAAGCGCTGAGGAGGGTGCCTTCACGTTCCAGGGCACTTGTCGAAGCCTTACCTGGGCTTTGGGAGCCTAGGCACTGTGGCCTCTTTCACTGACTTTCCAGGTATCACTTCCCAGCCCCTTGTGATTTTCAGCCAGATGCAGCCTTGCAGGGTCTCTTCCTTAGAGTCAAAAAAAGGTAGCCCAAGGGACTGCTTATTCAGTCTTCCCTGGTGCAAGAGGTGTTTGGCTGTGAAGACGCCAGAACAATGGCTCTGCTCCCAGGGCCTCAGTTTCCCAGTCAGAACAGACCTAGTCTCCAGAGCTCTCTGCTACAGAGCAGACATGGGGAAAAAAGCGCTGTGGAGGGTGCCTTCACGTTCCAGGGCACTGTCGAAGCCTTACCTGGGCTTTGGGGCCTAGGCACTGTGGCCTCTTTCACTGACTTTCCAGGTATCACTTCCCAGCCCCTTGTGATTTTCAGCCAGATGCAGCCTTGCAGGGGTCTCTTCCTTAGAGTCAAAAAAGGTAGCCCAAGGGACTGCTTATTCAGTCTTCCCTGGTGCAAGAGGTGTTTGGCTGTGAAGACGCCAGAACAATGGCTCTGCTCCCAGGGCCTCAGTTTCCCAGTCAGAACAGACCTAGTCTCCAGAGCTCTCTGCTACAGAGCAGACATGGGGAAAAAACGCTGTGGAGGGTGCCTTCACGTTCCAGGGCACTGTCGAAGCCTTACCTGGGCTTTGGAGCCTAGGCACTGTGGGCCTCTTTCACTGACTTTCCAGGTATCACTTCCCAGCCCCTTGTGATTTTCAGCCAGATGCAGCCTTGCAGGGTCTCTTCCTTAGAGTCAAAAAAAGGTAGCCCAAGGGACTGCTTATTCAGTCTTCCCTGGTGCAAGAGGTGTTTGGCTGTGAAGACGCCAGAACAATGGCTCTGCTCCCAGGGCCTCAGTTTCCCAGTCAGAACAGACCTAGTCTCCAGAGCTCTCTGCTACAGAGCAGACATGGGGAAAAAAGCGCTGTGGAGGGTGCCTTCACGTTCCAGGGCACTGTCGAAGCCCTTACCTGGGCTTTGGAGCCTAGGCACTGTGTGGCCTCTTTCACTGACTTTCCAGGTATCACTTCCCAGCCCCTTGTGATTTTCAGCCAGATGCAGCCTTGCAGGGTCTCTTCCTTAGAGTCAAAAAAGGTAGCCCAAGGGACTGCTTATTCAGTCTTCCCTGGTGCAAGAGGTGTTTGGCTGTGAAGACGCCAGAACAATGGCTCTGCTCCCAGGGCCTCAGTTTCCCAGTCAGAACAGACCTAGTCTCCAGAGCTCTCTGCTACAGAGCAGACATGGGGAAAAAAGCGCTGAGGAGGGTGCCTTCACGTTCCCAGGGCACTGTCGAAGCCTTACCTGGGCTTTGGAGCCTAGGCACTGTGGCCTCTTTCACTGACTTTCCAGGTATCACTTCCCAGCCCCTTGTGATTTTCAGCCAGATGCAGCCTTGCAGGGTCTCTTCCTTAGAGTCAAAAAAGGTAGCCCAAGGGACTGCTTATTCAGTCTTCCCTGGTGCAAGAGGTGTTTGGCTGTGAAGACGCCAGAACAATGGCTCTGCTCCCAGGGCCTCAGTTTCCCAGTCAGAACAGACCTAGTCTCCAGAGCTCTCTGCTACAGAGCAGACATGGGGAAAAAAGCGCTGTGGAGGGGTGCCTTCACGTTCCCTGCCACTGTCGGGAAGCCCTACCTGGGCTTTGGAGGCCTAGGCACTGTGGCCTCTTTCACTGACTTTCCAGGTATCACTTCCCAGCCCCTTGTGATTTTCAGCCAGATGCAGCCTTGCAGGGTCTCTTCCTTAGAGTCAAAAAAGGTAGCCCAAGGGACTGCTTATTCAGTCTTTCCCTGGTGCAAGAGGTGTTTGGCTGTGAAGACGCCAGAACAATGGCTCTGCTCCCAGGGCCTCAGTTTCCCAGTCAGAACAGACCTAGTCTCCAGAGCTCTCTGCTACAGAGCAGACATGGGGAAAAAGCTCTGTGGAGGGTGCCTTCACGTTCCAGGGCACTGTCGAAGCCTTACCCTGGGCTTTGGAGCCTAGGCACTGTGGCCTCTTTCACTGACTTTCCAGGTATCACTTCCCAGCCCCTTGTGATTTTCAGCCAGATGCAGCCTTGCAGGGTCTCTTCCTTAGAGTCAAAAAAGGTAGCCCAAGGGACTGCTTATTCAGTCTTCCCTGGTGCAAGAGGTGTTTGGCTGTGAAGACGCCCAGAACAATGGCTCTGCTCCCAGGGCCTCAGTTTCCCAGTCAGAACAGACCTAGTCTCCAGAGCTCTCTGCTACAGAGCAGACATGGGGAAAAAGCTCTCTGTGGAGGGTTCCTTCAGGTTCCCTGGCACTGTCGAAAGCCTTACCCGGGCTTTGGAGCCTAGGCACTGTGGCCTCTTTTTCACTGACTTTCCAGGTATCACTTCCCAGCCCCTTGTGATTTTCAGCCAGATGCAGCCTTGCAGGGTCTCTTCCTTAGAGTCAAAAAAGGTAGCCCAAGGGACTGCTTATTCAGTCTTCCCTGGTGCAAGAGGTGTTTTGGCTGTGAAGACGCCAGAACAATGGCTCTGCTCCCAGGGCCTCAGTTTCCCAGTCAGAACAGACCTAGTCTCCAGAGCTCTCTGCTACAGAGCAGACATGGGGAAAAAGCGCTGTGGAGGAGGGTGCCTTCACGCTCCAGGGCACTGTCGAAGCCTTACCTGGGTGCTTTGGAGCCTAGGCACTGTGGCCTCTTTTCACTGACTTTCCAGGTATCACTTCCCAGCCCCTTGTGATTTTCAGCCAGATGCAGCCTTGCAGGTCTCTCTCTTCCTTAGAGTCAAAAAAGGTAGCCCAAGGGACTGCTTATTCAGTCTTCCCTGGTGCAAGAGGTGTTTGGCTGTGAAGACGCCAGAACAATGGCTCTGCTCCCAGGGCCTCAGTTTCCCAGTCAGAAACAGACCTAGTCTCCAGAGCTCTCTGCTACAGAGCAGACATGGGGAAAAAAAGCGCTGAGGGAGGGTTCCTTGACGTTCCAGCCACTGTCGAAGCCCTACCCGGGTGCTTGGGCCTAGGCACTGTGGCCTCTCTTTCACTGACTTTCCAGGTATCACTTCCCAGCCCCTTGTGATTTTCAGCCAGATGCAGCCTTGCAGGGTCTCTTCCTTAGAGTCAAAAAAAGGTAGCCCAAGGGACTGCTTATTCAGTCTTTATTCAGTCCTGGTGCAAGAGGTGTTTGGCTGTGAAGAACGCCCAGAACAATGGCTCTGCTCCCAGGGCCTCAGTTTCCCAGTCAGAACAGACCTAGTCTCCAGAGCTCTCTGATACAGAGCAGAGCAGACATGGGAAAGGGATGTTATTCGACTCTTCCCCTGGCATAGTGTTTGGCTGTGGAAGAAAAAAAAATGTCTGCTTAAGCTGTGGAGGGTTCCTTGACGTTCCAGGGCACTGTTGGGGAAGCCTTACCCGGGTGCTTTGGAGCCTAGGCACTGTGGCCTCTTTCACTGACTTTCCAGGTATCACTTCCCAGCCCCTTGTGATTTTTCAGCCAGATGCAGCCCTTGCAGGGTCTCTTCCTTAGAGTCAAAAAAAGGTAGCCCAAGGGACTGCTTATTCAGTCTTCCCTGGTGCAAGAGGTGTTTGGCTGTGAAGACGCCAGAGAACAATGGCTCTGCTCCCAGGGCCTCAGTTTCCCAGTCAGAACAGACCTAGTCTCCAGAGCTCTCTGCTACAGAGCAGACATGGGGAAAAAAGCTCTGTGGAGGGTGCCTTCAGGCTCCCTGCACTGTCGTAAGCCTTACCTGGGCTTTGGAGCCTAGGCACTGTGGCCTCTTTCACTGACTTTCCAGGTATCACTTCCCAGCCCCCCCTTGTGATTTTCAGCCAGATGCAGCCTTGCAGGGTCTCTTCCTTAGAGTCAAAAAAGGTAGCCCAAGGGACTGCTTATTCAGTCTTCCCCTGGTGCAAGAGGTGTTTGGCTGTGAAGACGCCAGAACAATGGCTCTGCTCCCAGGGCCTCAGTTTCCCAGTCAGAACAGACCTAGTCTCCAGAGCTCTCTGCTACAGAGCAGACATGGGGAAAAAGCGCTGTGGAGGGTGCCCTTGACGTTCCCTGGCCTTGTCGAAGCCTTACCTGGGCTTTGGGGAGCCTAGGCACTGTGGCCTCTTTCACTGACTTTCCAGGTATCACTTCCCAGCCCCTTGTGATTTTCAGCCAGATGCAGCCTTGCAGGGTCTCTTCCTTAGAGTCAAAAAAGGTAGCCCAAGGGACTGCTTATTCAGTCTTCCCTGGTGCAAGAGGTGTTTGGCTGTGAAGACGCCAGAAACAATGGCTCTGCTCCCAGGGCCTCAGTTTCCCAGTCAGAACAGACCTAGTCTCCAGAGCTCTCTGCTACAGAGCAGACATGGGGAAAAAAGCGCTGTGGTGGGTGCCTTCACGTTCCAGGGCACTGTCGAAGCCTTACCTGGGCTTTGGAGCCTAGGCACTGTGGCCTCTTTTCACTGACTTTTCCAGGTATCACTTCCCAGCCCCTTGTGATTTTCAGCCAGATGCAGCCTTGCTGTCTGTAGGTGTCTCTTCCTTAGAGTCAAAAAAGGTCGCCTAAGGGACTGCTTATTCAGTCTTCCCTGGTGCAAAGAGGTGTTTGGCTGTGAAGACGCCAGAACAATGGCTCTGCTTTTTCCTAGGGCCTCAGTTTCCCAGTCAGAACAGTCCCTAGTCTCCAGAGCTCTCTGCTACAGAGCAGACATGGGGGTAAAAAGCGCTGTGGAGGGTGCACTTCTGTTCCAGGGCACTGTCGAAGCCTTAGCTGGGCTTTGGAGCCTAGGCACTGTGGCCTCTTTCACTGACTGATTCCAGGTATCACTTTCCCAGCCCCTTGTGATTTTCAGCCAGATGCAGCCTTTGCAGGGTCTCTTCCTTAGAGTCAAAAAAGGTAGCCCAAGGGACTGCTTATTCAGTCTTCCCTGGTGCAAGAGGTGTTTGGCTGTGAAGACGCCAGAACAATGGCTCTGCTCCAGGGCCTCAGTTTCCCAGTCAGAAACAAGACCTAGTCTCCAGAGCTCTCTGCTACAGAGCAGACATGGGGAAATAAGCGCGCTGTGGAGGGTTGCCTTCACGTTCCAGGGCACTGTCGCTTGGAAAGCCGTTACCTGGGACTTTGGAGCCTAGGCACTGTGGCCTCTTTCACTGACTTTCCAGGTATCACTTCCAGCCCCCTTGTGATTTTCAGCCAGATGCAGCCTTGCAGGGTCTCTTCCTTAGAGTCAAAAAAAGGTAGCCCAAGGGACTGCTTATTCAGTCTTCCCTGGTGCAAGAGGTGTTTGGCTGTGAAGACGCCAGAACAATGGCTCTGCTCCCAGGGCCTCAGTTTCCCAGTGTCAGAACAGACCTAGGTCTCCAGAGCTCTCTGCTACAGAGCAGACATGGGGAAAAAAGCTTTGTGGAGGGGGTGCCTTGAGGCCAGGGCTCTTGGGGAAGCCTCTACCCTGGTGCTTTGGAGCCTAGGCACTGTGGCCTCTTTCACTGACTTTCCAGGTATCACTTCCCAGCCCCTTGTGATTTTCAGCCAGATGCAGCTCTTGCAGGGTCTCTTCCTTAGAGTCAAAAAAGGTAGCCCAAGGGACTGCTTATTCAGTCTTCCCTGGCTGCAAGAGGTTTTGGCTGTGAAGACGCCAGAACAATGGCTCTGCTCCCAGGGCCCTCAGTTTCCCAATCAGAACAGACCTTAGTCTCCAGAGCTCTCTGTTCTACAGAGCAGACATGGGGAAAAAGGCGCTGTGGAGGGTGCCTTTCACGTTCCAGGCACTGTCGAAGCCTTACCTGGGTTTTGGGAGCTAGGCACTGTGGCCTCTTTCACACTGACTTTCCAGGTATCACTTCCCAGCCCCTTGTGATTTTCAGCCCAGATGCAGCCTAGGCAGGGTCTCTTCCTTAGAGTCAAAAAAGGAGCTAGCCCAAGGGACTGCTTATTCAGTCTTCCCTGGTGCAAGAGGTGTTTGGCTGTGAAGACGCCAGAACAATGGCTCTGCTCCCAGGGCCTCAGTTTTCCAGTCAGAACAGACCTAGTCTTCAGAGCTCTTCTGCTACAGAGCACAGAAATGGGGAAAAAGGGCTCTGAGGAGGGTTCCTTCAGTTCCTGCCTTTGGGGAAGCCCTAACCCGGGTGTGGGGCCTAGGTACTTTTGCCGCTACTTTCACTGACATTTCATGGTATCACTTCCCAGCCCCTTGTGATTTTTCAGCCAGATGCAGCCTTGCAGGGTCTCTTTTAGGAGGTCAAAAAAGGTAGCCCAAGGGACTGCTGTATTCAGTCTTTTTACTGGTGCAAGAGGTGTTTGGCTGTGAAGACGCCTCAGATAATGGCTCTGCTCAGGGCCTCAAGTTTCCCAGTCAGACAGACAGACCTCGTCCTACAGAGCTCTCTGCTAGAGAGCATGACATGGGACAAAAAAAACAAGCGCTGTGGAGGGTTGTGCTTCACGTTCCAGGGCACTGTCGAAGCCTTACCTGGGCTTTGGAGCCTAGGCACTGTGGCCTCTTTCACTGACTTTCCAGGTATCACTTCCAGACCTTGTGATTTTTCAGCCAGATGCAGCCTTGCAGGGTTCTCTTCCTTAGAGTCAAAAAAGTTAGCCCCAAGGGACTGCTTATTCAGTCTTCCCTGGTGCAAGAGGGTGTTTGGCTGTGTGAGACGCCAGAACAATGCTCTGCTACCAGGGGACCTCAGTTTTCCCAGTCAGAACAGACCTAGTCTCTCCAGAGCTCTCTGATTCAGAGAAGACATAGGGAATCAAGTCGTTGCGAGGGTGGTTCACGTTGAGGCTCTGTTGGGGAAGCTAACTTGGGCTTTGGGGGCTAGGGCACTGTGGCAGCTACTTTCACTGACTTTCCAGGTATCAACTTCCCCACCTTGTGATTTTCAGCCCACTTGTCAGCCTTGCAGGGTCTCTTCCTTAGAGTCAAAAAAGGTTAGCCCTACCATATAAATCGATAGGCTGCTTATTCAAGTCTTACCCTGGTGCAAGAGAGTGTCCTTGTCTGTAAGAAGACTGACCATCGAAAACAATGGCTCTGCTCCGAGGGCGCTCAGTTTTCCAGTGGCAGGCAACTACATCCTAGTCTCCAGAGATCTCTGACTATAGAGCTAGACATTGGGAAAAAGCGCTGATGGAGGGTGGCTCTCACGTTCACAGGGCATCTGTTCGAAGCTCTTACCTGAGTCTTTGGCCGAGCCTTTCAGTGGCACTGTGGCCTCTTTCATGAATTAATCCAGGTATCACTTCCCTAGCCAGCTATTCGTGATTTTAGCAGCCAGATGCAGCTCTCTTGAAAGGTCTCTTCGGCTTAGAGTCAAAAAAAGGTTGCCCTAGGGGAGATAGCTTATTCAGTCTTTCCTTGGTGCAAGAGGTGTTTGGCTGTGACAGAGCCAGAACAACTGGGCTTGCTCCCAGGGCTCAGTTTCCCCCATCAGAAAAGACCTAGTCTCCAGAGCTCATCTTGCTACAGAGCAGACATGGGGAATAGCTCAGAGGAGGGTGCTTGAGGCTCACTGCTATGTCGAAGCTTTACCTGGGTCCTGGCGCTAGGCCACTGTGGCTTTGCACTGATTTTCCTAGGTATCATCTTCCCACAGCCCCTTGTGATTTTTCAGCCAGATGCAGCCGTGCAGGGTCTCTTCCTTAGAGTCAAAAAAGTGTAGCACAAGGGGACTGCTTATTCAGTCTTCTCATGGTGAAGTGGTGTTTGGCTGTGAAGACGCCAGAACCATGGCTCTGGATTCCCAGGGCCTCGTTTTCCCAGTCAGAACATGACTAGTCTCCAGAGCTGCACTGCAACAGAGCAGACAATGGAGAACAAGCTTTGGTGGAGGGTGGGGCTTGATGTTCCTGCCGTGGAGATATCCTTACCTGGGTGTGGGGCTAGGAACCTTTGGTTCTCGTTTCACTGACTTTCCAGGAAGCACTTTCCCGGACCCTTGTGAATTTCAGCCAGATGCAGCCTTGCAGGGTCTCTTCCATAGAGTCAAAAAAAGTTAGCCCACATGGGAAGTGCTTATTCAGTCTTCCCTGGTGCAGGACGGTGGTTAGGCTCGTGAAGACGGGAGAACAATGGTCTGTCCAGGGGGCTCAATTTCCAAGTCAGCACCTGCCTTAGTGTCCAGAGCTCTCTGTACGAGAGCACACATGGGGAAAAAAGCTCTGTGGAGGGTTGCCTTGACGTTCCACGGGCACTGTCGAAGCCTTACCTGGGCCTTGGAGTGGGGGCCGGTGGGGCCTAGGCACTGTGGCCTCTTCCACTTAACGTTCCCACGTAGCACGTGTTATACAGGCCCTTGTGATTTTCATGATGCCGCAAGCAGGGGGGTGGGGGGGGGGCTCTTTATTAGCGTCCAAAAAGGTTAGCCACCCAGGAGTGCTTCTTCAACCTTCGCTGAGTTGCAAGAGGTGCTTTGTCTGTTAAAGTACGCACAACAATGGGTCTGTTCCCAGGGTCTCAGATTCCCAGACAGAACATACCTATACTCCAGACTCTCTCCTCCAGATCAAGACAGGGGGCCAATAGAACTTAGGCGAGTTCCTTGCGGTTCCCTTGCTTGGGGAAGCCCTAAGCGGGTGCTGGGGTAGGCATTTAGGCTCGTTATGACTTTCATGTATCCTTCTGCCATGTGATTTTCAGAAGATGAGTAGCAGGGTTTTTTAGAGTCAAAAAAGGTAGACCAAGGGACTGTATTAGTTTCTGCGTAGCAAGATGTGTTTGGTGTGAGACGCGGAGGATGGCTTGGGGCTCGCAGTTTCCAGTAGACAGTCCTAGTCTCGCGCTCTCTTGCTACAGAGAGCAGACATGGGGAAAAAGCGCTCTGAGGAGGGTGCCTTCACGTTCCAGGGCACTGTCGAAGCCTTACCTGGGCTTTGGAGCCTAGGCACTGTGGCCTCTTTCACTGACTTTCCAGGTATCACTTCCCAGCCCCTTGTGATTTTCAGCCAGATGCAGCCTTGCAGGGTCTCTTCCTTAGAGTCAAAAAAAGGTAGCCCAAGGGACTGCTTATTCAGTCTTCCCTGGTGCAAGAGGTGTGTTTTGGCTTGTGAAGACGCCAGAGCAGAAAAAAAATGGCTCTGCTTTCGGTCTCTAATTTTTCGCGCTATGTTTCAGAATCAGACTCAAGGTGTGAAGTGCTCTCTGCTAGAGGGGCATCGGGATAGTAGGAGTAGCTCAGTGTTCGGCACTCGATAAGCAGCTCAGCTAAGGCTCTACGTGTTATGGGCTCAAGGGAGAAAAGCGTAAAGACCTAGATCGTCACCTTAGCAGGAGGATGGGTTCCCTTGAGTGTCTCCAATTGCTCTTGAGGCGTAATTATGAAAGGCATGCAGACCTAGAAACGACGGATGCACTGTAGCATATGGAAGAGGGTGTTTTTTGGCCATGGAAGACGCCAGAACAATCGGCTATCTACAAGTGGCCTGAGTTTCCCAGGTCAGAAACATAACTTAGTCGTGAGAGCGCTACTGCTAACTGAGTGACATGGGGGAAACGGGGAAGAAGCTTAGATATCAAGCGCTTTGCAGAGGTGTCTACTATGGCCTTTAGTGCACTGGGTCCAAGCGTTACCTGGGCTTTGGGAATGCTAGGCACTGTTGGCTTCTTTTCACTGAACCTCCCTGCGTAGGAATTTCCCTAGCCTCCCTTGTGAGTTTCCCTGGTGACAAGGCAGTAAAGCAGTGGTGTTTTGGCTGACATTGACAAAAATGGCTATTAGCTCCTAGGGACGGCGTGTATTTCAGTCTTTCCTGGTGCAAGAGGTGCAAGTCAATTGAAGACGCCAGAACCATGGCTTTAGCATCTTCCACAGTAGGTCTATTGTTTCACCAGTCAGAAAATCCAGATGAAGTCAAGAGAACCCTTCTGCTCCAGAGAGACTTGGGAGAGGGGAAGTACGCTGTGGTCTATAACCGGACGTCTTGGAGCGGCCAATAGTCAGCAGCAAGGGCCGGGATGTGGAGGGTGAGATCCTCTGGCCTCTTTTTTCACACTGAACTTTCCAGGTATCACTTCCCAGCCCCTAGTGATTTTCATTTCATGATTGCGAGCCTTTGGGACAGGGTCCTCTTCCTTAGAGTCAAAAAAAGGTAGCCCAAGGGACTGCTTATTCATTGTCCTTCCCTGGTATTTTGCAAGAGTTGTTTGCCTGTGAAGACGCCAAGAAACAAATGGCTCTGCTCCCAGGGTTCTCAGTTTCCCAGGCTACAGAACAGACCTAGTCTCACAGAGCTCTCTGCTACAGAGCAGACATGGCGAATCACTCCTGCAGGGTTCTTTGAGTCAAGTTCCAGGGCACTGTCGAAAGCTTACCTGGGCTTGGTGAGACTACCTAGGCACTGTGGCCTCTTTCACTGACTTTCCAAGGTATCACTTCCCAGCCCCTTGTGATTTTCAGCCAGGATGCAGCCTTTGCAGGGTCTTCTTCTTAGTCAAAAAAGGTAAAGCCCAAAGGGATCTGCTTGGTCTTTCCTGGTGCAAGAGGTGTGTTTTCGGCTGAAATTGAGACTGCCAGAACATATGGCTCTGCTCCCAGGGCCTCAGTTTCCGCAGTCAGAACAGACCTAGTCTCCCAGAGCTCTCTGCTACAGAGCAGACATGGGGGAATATTGCGAGCTCAAATAGCTAGATAAAGCTCTGGAGGGAGGGTTCACTTCAGGCTCCCTGGCACTGGGGGAAGCCCTACCCGGGCTTTGGGAGGCTAGGCACTGTGGCCTCTTTCACTGACTTTCCAGGTATTTCACTTCCCAGCCCCTTGTGATTTTTCAGCCAGATGCAGCCTTGCAGGGGTCCTCTTCCTTTAGAGTCAAAAAAGGTTGACCAAGGGACTGCTTATTCAGTTTCCCTGGTGCAAGAGGTGTTTGGCTGTGAAGGACGCCAGAACACAATGGCTCTGCTCCCAAGGGCCTCAGTTTCCCAGTTCAGAACAGACCTAGTCTCCAGAGCTCTCTGCTACAGAGCAGACATGGGGGGGAAATAGCTCTGAGGAGGGTTCCTTCACGCTTCCAGGGCACTGGGGAAGCCTTACCCTGGGCTTTGGAGCCTAGGCACTGTGGCCTCTTTCACTGACTTTCCAGGTATCACTTCCCAGCCCCTTGTGATTTTTCAGCCAGATGCAGCCTTGCAGGGGTCTCTTCCTTAGAGTCAAAAAAGGTAGCCCAAGGGACTGCTTATTCAGTCTTCCCTGGTGCAAGAGGGTGTTTGGCTGTGAAGAAGCCAGAGAACAATGGCTCTGCTCCTAGGCTCCCAGGGCCTCAGTTTCCCCAGTCAGAACAGACCTAGTCTCCAGAGCTCTCTGCTACAGAGCAGACATGGGGGAAAAAAGCTCTGAGGAGGGTAGTTCACTTGAGGTTCCAGGGCCTTGGGGAAGCCCTACCCGGGGGCTTTGGAGCCTAGGCACTGTGGCCTCTTTCACTGACTTTCCAGGTATCACTTCCCAGCCCCCTTGTGATTTTCAGCCAGATGCAGCCTTGCAGGGTCTCTTCCTTAGAGTCAAAAAAGGTAGCCCAAGGGACTGCTTATTCAGTCTTCCCTGGTGCAAGAGGTGTTTTGGCTGTGAAGACGCCAGAACAATGGCTCTGCTCCCAGGGCCTCAGTTTCCCAGTCAGAACAGACCTAGTCTCCAGAGCTCTCTGCTACAGAGCAGATACATGGGGAAGAATAGCTCTGTGGGAGGGTGTTCCTTGACGCTTCCTGCCATTGGGGAAAGCCTTACCTGGGCTTTGGGGGCCTAGGCACTGTGGCCTCTTTCACTGACTTTCCAGGTATCACTTCCCAGCCCCTTGTGATTTTCAGCCAGATGCAGCCTTGCAGGGTCTCTTCCTTAGAGTCAAAAAAGAAGGTAGCCCAAGGGACTGCTTATTCAGTCTTCCCTGGTGCAAGAGGTGTTTGGCTGTGAAGACGCCAGAACAATGGCTCTGCTCCCAGGGCCTCAGTTTCCCAGTCAGAAACAGACCTAGTCTCCAGAGCTCTCTGCTACAGAGCAGACATGTGGGAAAAAGCGCTGTGGAGGGTTGCCTTCACGTTCCAGGGCACTGTCGAAGCCTTACCTGGGCTTTGGAGCCTAGGCACTGTGGCCTCTTTCACTGACTTTCCAGGTATCACTTCCCAGCCCCTTGTGATTTTCAGCCAGATGCAGCCTTGCAGGGTCTCTTCCTTAGAGTCAAAAAAGTTATTAGTCCCAAGGGACTGCTTATTCAGTCTTCCCTGGGTGCAAGAGGTTGTTTGGCTGTGAAGACGCCAGAACAATGGCTCTGCTCCCCAGGGGCCTCAGTTTCCCAGTCAGAACAGACCTAGTCTCACAGAGCTCTCTGCTACAGAGCAGACATGGGGAAAAATAGCGCTGAGGAGGGTTCCTTGAGGTTCTCCCTGCACTGTCGAAGCCCTACCTGGGTCTTGGGGCCTAGGCACTGTGGCCTCTTTCACTGACTTTCCAGGTATCACTTCCCAGCCCCTTGTGATTTTCAGCCAGATGCAGCCTTGCAGGGGTCTCTTCCTTAGAGTCAAAAAAAGGTAGCCCAAGGGACTGCTTATTCAGTCTTCCCTGGTGCAAGAGGTGTTTGGCTGTGCATGTGAAGACGCCAGAAACAATGGCTCTGCTCCCAGGGCCTCAGTTTCCCAGTCAGAACAAGAACCTAGTCTCCAGAGCTCTCTGCTACAGAGCAGAAGACATGGGGAAATAGCTCTGTAGAGGGAGGGTTTCCTTTGAGGTTCCAGGGCTTGGGGAAGCCCTACCTGGGGTGGTGGAGCCCTAGGCACTGTGGCCTTCTTTCACTGACTTTCCAGGGTATCACTTCCCAGCCCCTTGTGATTTTCAGCCAGATGCAGCCTTGCAGGGTCTCTTCCTTAGAGTCAAAAAAGGTAGCCCAAGGGACTGCTTATTCAGTCTTCCCTGGTGCAAGAGGTGTTTGGGCTGTGAAGACGCCAGAACAATGGCTCTGCTCCCAGGGCCTCAGTTTCCCAGTCAGAACAGACCTAGTCTCCAGAGCTCTCTGCTACAGAGCAGACATGGGGAAAAAGCGCTGTGGAGGGTGGCCTTCACGTTCCAGGGGCACTGTCGAAGCCTTTACCTGGGCTTTGGAGCCTAGGCACTGTGGGCTCTCTTTCACTGACTTTCCAGGTATCACTTCCCCAGCCCCTTGTGATTTTCAGCCAGATGCAAGCCTTGCAGGGTCTCTTCCTTAGAGTCAAAAAAAGGTAGCCCAAGGGATATTCAGTCTTCCCTGGTGCAAGAGAGTGTTTGGCTGTGAAGACGCCAGAACAAATGGCTCTGCTCCCAAGGGCCTCAGTTTCCCAGTCAGAACAGACCTAGTCTCCAGAGCTCTCTGCTACAGAGCAGACATGGGGATAAAAAGCTTCTGAGGAGGGTTTCCTTTCACGTTCCCTGCACTGGGGAAGCCTTACCTGGGTGCTTTTTGGGCCTAGGCACTGTGGCCTCTCTTTCACTGACTTTCCAGGTATCACTTCCCAGCCCCTTGTGATTTTTCAGCCAGATGCAGCCTTGCAGGGTCTCTTCCTTAGAGTCAAAAAAGGTAGCCCAAGGGACTGCTTATTCAGTCTCTCCCCTGGTGCAAGAGGTGTTTGGCTGTGAAGACGCCAGAACAATGGCTCTGCTCCCAGGGCCTCAGTTTCCCAGTCAGAACAGACCTAGTCTCCAGAGCTCTCTGCTACAGAGCAGACATGGGGAATAGCTCTGAGGAGGGTTCCCTTCACGTTCCAGGGCACTGGGGAAGCCCTACCCGGGGCTGGGAGCCTAGGCACTGTGGCCTCTTTCACTGACTTTTCCAGGTATCACTTCCCAGCCCCTTGTGATTTTCAGCCAGATGCAGCCTTGCAGGGTCTCTTCCTTAGAGTCAAAAAAGGTAGCCCAAGGGACTGCTTATTCAGTCTTCCCTGGTGCAAGAGGTGTTTGGCTGTGAAGACGCCAGAACAATGGCTCTGCTCCCAGGGCCTCAGTTTCCCAGTCAGAACAGAACAGACCTAGTCTCCAGAGAGCTCTCTGCTACAGAGCAGACATGGGGAAAAAGCGCTGTGGAGGGTGCCTTCACGTTCCAGGGCACTGTCGAAGCCTTACCTGGGCTTTGGAGCCTAGGCACTGTGGCCTCTTTCACTGACTTTCCAGGTATCACTTCCCAGCCCCTTGTGATTTTCAGCCCAGATGCAGCCTTGCAGGGTCTCTTCCTTAGAGTCAAAAAAAAGTAGCCCAAGGGACTGCTTATTCAGTCTTCCCTGGTGCAAGAGGTGTTTGGCTGTGAAGACGCCAGAACAATGGCTCTGCTCCCAGGGCCTCAGTTTCCCAGTCAGAACAGACCTAGTCTCCAGAGCTCTCTGCTACAGAGCAGACATGGGGAAAAAGCTCTGAGGAGGGTTCCTTGAGGTTCCAGGGCACTGGAAGAAGCCCTACCCTGGGCTTTGGGGCCTAGGCACTGTGGCCTCTTTCACTGACTTTCCAGGTATCACTTCCCAGCCCCTTGTGATTTTTCAGCCAGATGCAGCCTTGCAGGGTCTCTTCCTTAGAGTCAAAAAAGGTAGCCCAAGGGACTGCTTATTCAGTCTTTCCCTGGTGCAAGAGGTGTTTGGCTGTGAAGACGCCAGAAACAATGGCTCTGCTCCCAGGGCCTCAGTTTCCCAGTCAGAACAGACCTAGTCTCCAGAGCTCTCTGCTACAGAGCAGACATGGGGGGGAAAAGCTCTGTGAGAGGTTCCTTCACGTTCCAGGGCACTGTCGAAGCCTTACCTGGGCTTTGGGGCCTAGGCACTGTGGCCTCTTTCACTGACTTTCCAGGTATCACTTCCCAGCCCCTTGTGATTTTTCAGCCAGATGCAGCCTTGCAGGGTCTCTTTCCTTAGAGTCAAAAAAGGTAGCCCAAGGGACTGCTTATTCAGTCTTCCCTGGGTGCAAGAGGTGTTTGGCTGTGAAGACGCCAGAACAAATGGCTCTGCTCCCAGGGCCTCAGTTTCCCAGTCAGAACAGACCTAGTCTCCAGAGCTCTCTGCTACAGAGCAGACATGGGGAAAAAGCTCTGTGGAGGGGGTTCCTTCAGGTTCCCTGGGCACTGTCGAAGCCTTACCTGGGCTTTGGGGCCTAGGCACTGTGGCCTCTTTCACTGACTTTCCAGGTATCACTTCCCAGCCCCTTGTGTGATTTTCAGCCAGATGCAGCCTTGCAGGGTCTCTTCCTTAGAGTCAAAAAAGGTAGCCCAAGGGACTGCTTATTCAGTCTTCCCTGGTGCAAGAGGTGTTTGGCTGTGAAGACGCCAGAACAATGGCTCTGCTCCCAGGGCCTCAGTTTCCCAGTCAGAACAGACCTAGTCTCCAGAGCTCTCTGCTACAGAGCAGACATGGGGAAAAAGCTCTGAGGAGGGTTGCCTTCACGTTCCCTGGGCACTGTCGAAGCCTTACCTGGGCTTTGGAGCCTAGGCACTGTGGCCTCTTTCACTGACTTTCCAGGTATCACTTCCCAGCCCCTTGTGTGATTTTCAGCCAGATGCAGCCTTGCAGGGTCTCTTCCTTAGAGTCAAAAAAGGTAGCCCAAGGGACTGCTTTATTCAGTCTTCCCTGGTGCAAGAGGTGTTTGGCTGTGAAGAGACGCCAGAACAATGGCTCTGCTCCCAGGGGGCCTCAGTTTCCCAGTCAGAACAGACCTAGTCTCCAGAGCTCTCTGCTACAGAGCAGACATGGGGAAAAAAAGCGCTGTGGAGGGTGCCTTCACGTTCCAGGGCACTGTCGAAGCCTTACCTGGGCTTTGGAGCCTAGGCACTGTGGCCTCTTTCACTGACTTTCCAGGTATCACTTCCCAGCCCTTGTGATTTTCAGCCAGATGCAGCCTTGCAGGGTCTCTCTTCCTTAGAGTCAAAAAAGGTAGCCCAAGGGACTGCTTATTCAGTCTTCCCTGGTGCAAGAGGTGTTTGGCTGTGAAGACGCCAGAACAATGGCTCTGCTCCCAGGGCCTCAGTTTTCCCAGTCAGAACAGACCTAGTCTCCAGAGCTCTCTGCTACAGAGAGCAGACATGGGGAAAAAGCTCTGTGGAGGGTTGCTTCACGCTTCCAGGGCACTGTCGAAGCCCTACCCTGGGTGCTTTGGAGCCTAGGCACTGTGGCCTCTTTCACTGACTTTCCAGGTATCACTTTCCCAGCCCCTTGTGATTTTCAGCCAGATGCAGCCTTGCAGGGTCTCTTCCTTAGAGTCAAAAAAGGTAGCCCAAGGGACTGCTTATTCAGTCTTCCCTGGTGCAAGAGGTGTTTGGCTGTGAAGACGCCAGAACAATGGCTCTGCTCCCAGGGCCTCAGTTTCCCAGTCAGAACAGACCTAGTCTCCAGAGCTCTCTGCTACAGAGCAGACATGGGGAAAAAAAGCGCTGTGAGAGGGTGCCTTCACGTTCCCAGGGCACTGTCGAAGCCTTACCTGGGCTTTGGAGCCTAGGCACTGTGGCCTCTTTCACTGACTTTCCAGGTATCACTTCCCAGCCCCCTTGTGATTTTCAGCCAGATGCAGCCTTGCAGGGTCTCTTCCTTAGAGTCAAAAAAGGTAGCCCAAGGGACTGCTTATTCAGTCTTCCCTGGTGCAAGAGGTGTTTGGCTGTGAAGACGCCAGAACAATGGCTCTGCTCCCAGGGCCTCAGTTTCCCCAGTCAGAACAGACCTAGTCTCCAGAGCTCTCTGCTACAGAGCAGACATGGGGAAAAAAGCTCTGAGGAGGGTTCCCTTGAGGCTTCCTGCCACTGTCGAAGCCTTACCCGGGGTGCTGGGGCCTAGGCACTGTGGCCTCTTTCACTGACTTTCCAGGTATCACTTTCCAGCCCCTTGTGATTTTCAGCCAGATGCAGCCTTGCAGGGTCTCTTCCTTAGAGTCAAAAAAGGTAGCCCAAGGGACTGCTTATTCAGTCTCTTCCCTGGTGCAAGAGGTGTTTGGCTGTGAAGACGCCAGAACAATGGCTCTGCTCCCAGGGGCCTCAGTTTTTCCAGTCAGAAACAGACCTAGTCTCCAGAGCTCTCTGCTACAGAGCAGACATGGGGAAAAAAGCGCTGTGGAGGGTGCCTTCACGTTCCAGGGCCTGTGTCGAAGCCTTACCTGGGCTTTGGGAGCCTAGGCACTGTGGCCTCTTTCACTGACTTTCCAGGTATCACTTCCCAGCCCCTTGTGATTTTCAGCCAGATGCAGCCTTGCAGGGTCTCTTCCTTAGAGTCAAAAAAGGTAGCCCAAGGGACTGCTTATTCAGTCTTCCCTGGTGCAAGAGGTGTTTGGCTGTGAAGACGCCAGAACAATGGCTCTGCTCCCAGGGCCTCAGTTTCCCAGTCAGAACAGACCTAGTCTCCAGAGCTCTCTGCTACAGAGCAGACATGGGGAAAAAGCGCTGAGGAGGGTGCCTTCACGTTCCAGGGGCACTGTCGAAGCCTTACCTGGGCTTTGGAGGCCTAGGCACTGTGGCCTCTTTCACTGACTTTCCAGGTATCACTTCCCAGCCCCTTGTGATTTTTTCAGCCAGATGCAGCCTTGCAGGGTCTCTTCCTTAGAGTCAAAAAAGGTAGCCCAAGGGACTGCTTATTCAGTCTTCCCTGGTGCAAGAGGTGTTTGGCTGTGAAGACGCCAGAACAATGGCTCTGCTCCCAGGGCCTCAGTTTCCCAGTCAGAACAGACCTAGTCTCCAGAGCTCTCTGCTACAGAGCAGACATGGGGAAAAAAGCGCTGAGGAGGGTGCCTTCACGTTCCAGGGCACTGTCGAAGCCTTACCCTGGCTTTGGAGCCTAGGCACTGTGGCCTCTTTCACTGACTTTCCAGGTATCACTTCCCAGCCCCTTGTGATTTTCAGCCAGATGCAGCCTTGCAGGGTCTCTTCCTTAGAGTCAAAAAAGGTAGCCCAAGGGACTGCTTATTTCAGTCTTCCCTGGTGCAAGAGGTGTTTGGCTGTGAAGAGACGCCAGAACAATGGCTCTGCTCCCAGGGCCTCAGTTTCCCAGTCAGAACAGACCTAGTCTCCAGAGCTCTCTGCTACAGAGCAGACATGGGGGAAAAAGCGCTGTGGAGGGTGCCTTCACGTTCCAGGGCACTTGTCGAAGCCCTTACCTGGGCTTTGGAGCCTAGGCACTGTGGCCTCTTTCACTGACTTTCCAGGATATCACTTCCCAGCCCCCTTGTGATTTTCAGCCAGATGCAGCCTTGCAGGGTCTCTTCCTTAGAGTCAAAAAAGGTAGCCCAAGGGACTGCTTATTCAGTCTTCCCTGGTGCAAGAGGTGTTTGGCTGTGAAGACGCCAGAACAATGGCTCTGCTCCCAGGGCCTCAGTTTCCCAGTCAGAACAGACCTAGTCTCCAGAGCTCTCTGCTACAGAGCAGACATGGGGAAAAAGCGCTGAGGAGGGTGCCTTCACGTTCCAGGGCACTGTCGAAGCCCTTACCCTGGGCTTTGGAGCCTAGGCACTGTGGCCTCTTTCACTGACTTTCCAGGTATCACTTCCCAGCCCCTTGTGATTTTCAGCCAGATGCAGCCTTGCAGGGTCTCTTCCTTAGAGTCAAAAAAAGGTAGCCCAAGGGACTGCTTATTCAGTCTTCCCTGGTGCAAGAGGTGTTTGGCTGTGAAGACGCTCCAGAACAATGGCTCTGCTCCCAGGGCCTCAGTTTCCCAGTCAGAACAGACCTAGTCTCCAGAGCTCTCTGCTACAGAGCAGACATGGGGAAAAAGCGCTGTGGAGGGTGCCTTCACGTTCCAGGGGCACTGTCGAAGGCCTTACCTGGGCTTTGGAGCCTAGGCACTGTGGCCTCTTTCACTGACTTTCCAGGTATCACTTCCCAGCCCCTTGTGATTTTCAGCCAGATGCAGCCTTGCAGGGTCTCTTCCTTAGAGTCAAAAAAGGTAGCCCAAGGGACTGCAGCTATTCAGTCTTCCCTGGTGCAAGA
>JAGTYA010000369.1:0-28417 GCA_024291935.2 Okapia johnstoni | reverse complement strand
TCTGGTTATAAGATAAATAAGTCCCAAGGATTAACATATAGCATGATGAGGTAACAATGCTGTATTGTGTATTTGAAAGTTGCTAAGGGAGTAGATATTTTTCTTTTCTGTAGATATTTTTTTCTTTAATTTAAAAATGCATAAAGATACCCACAAATCGAATCATGCTCTCTGCCTCTTTTTCTAATAACTTTAGTGGTTTTTATTTTTCTGAAGATGGAGACTTGTAAGTAGCAGGGCCATGGATGGCCTCTTTCTTCTGCCCTAACCACACAGCATGCTTTCCTTTGTTCTTTTTGCTTTGGCCACGTTGGCCTTTGTACTCTACCTCAAACTCATTGTGTTTCCTTCCATCACAGGGCCTTTTCTCACGCTCTTACCCCTGCCAGGAGACCTTGCCTAGGTGAAACATGTTTAGCCTTTGATCTCAATAGTACATTAACTTCCACAGAGATGCCTTCTTGGATAAGGTTAGATTTGCCTTTTCCATGAATTAGTAGTGCCTTACCCAACTCCTTTTAACTCTGGTGATAAATGCAGTTGTACATTCCTTGTTGGCGTTGTTTAATGTCTGTCTCTCCCACTAGAAAAGAAGCCTCATGATGGTAGGGACTGTGTTTACTTTGATCAGAGATGGAAAAAAGGAACCTATTTCATATTATTGTGACGATTAAATGATACATGCAATATGCTTAGCATGGTACCTAGCATAGAAGCATGTAATGCTACTGGATCCTACTATATATTTTGTTTTTAGTAGAAGGAAATGGTACTATTTGTGGATAAATTAACTGGATAAAGTTTAAGGAAGAATTCTGACTCTTCTTGGCCAGAGAAGGGACTACCTCTGGAGGGTAGTAGCTAGTCTTATTTGTAAAGTAATTAGCCTCCAATTGAAATAAATAAGTTAATAAAAAAATAAAAACAAACAGAAAAGAAATTTGCTTTTATTTCTCCACTCTTCTTGGCTCCTGTATCTGTCAAACTTCAAGAAAGCAGCTTTTTTTCCAAAGTATTTCCCCCTTTTCCAGTTGCATTTCTCCCTTCCTTTATCTTTTTCAAGTATTTCTCAAGAATTTCAAAAACAATTCACAAAACAGAATTTTTCACTTGAAATCTGGGAAGTTGCACATACACTTGCAGTTCTGTATTTGTCATATCAACACAGTTGTAAAAATCAGGTAGAATTCAAGATAGTGGGATCAAAAATGATACAGCAGATATTTCATGTTGTGCCATAGGGGGGACAGGTATATTGTAAATCACTGGGATCATATTCCCTATTGTGTAATTTATAGTGGACAGAAGAACTGTACAAAAAAGATCTTCACGACCCAGATAATCACAGTGGTGTGATCACTCACCTAGAGCCAGACATCCTGGAATGTGAAGTCAAATGGGCCTTAGGAAGCATCACTGCGAACAAAGCTAGTGGAGGTGATGGGATTCCAGTTGAGCTATTTCAAATCCTGAAAGATGACGCTGTGAAAGTGCTGCACTCAATATGCCAGCAAATATGGAAAACTCAGCAGTGGCCACAGGACTGGAAAAGGTCAGTTTTCGTTCCAATCCCAAAGAAAGGCAATGCCAAAGAATGCTCAAACTACTGCACAATTGCACTCATCTCACACGCTAGTAAAGTAATGCTTAAAATTCTACAAGCCAGGCTTCAGCAATATGTGAACCGTAAACTTCCAGATGTTCAAGCTGGTTTTAGGAAAGGCAGAGGAACCAGAGATCAAATTGCCAACATCTGCTGGATCATCGAAAAAGCAAGAGTACCAGAAAAACATCTATTTCTGCTTTAATGACTGTGCCAAAGCCTTTGACTGTGTGGATCACAATAAACTGTGGAAAATTCTGAAAGAGATGGGAATACCAGACCATCTGACCTGTCTCTTGAGAAACCTGTATGCAGGTCAGGAAGCAACAGTTAGAACTGGACGGCGGGGCTAAGATG
This sequence comes from Okapia johnstoni, assembly GCA_024291935.2. Lineage (NCBI taxonomy): Eukaryota > Metazoa > Chordata > Mammalia > Artiodactyla > Giraffidae > Okapia > Okapia johnstoni. The sequence continues at coordinate 26,457 of JAGTYA010000369.1, read as the reverse complement.
GCGGAGGAATAGGACGGAGAGATCACTCTCTCTCCCCACAAATTTATCGAAAGAACATCTGAAAGCTGAGCAAAGTTCACAAGACTACTTCTGAATGCTGGCAGAGGACGTCAGACATTAATCAAGTCAGCGCATTATCTTCAGAAGGAGGTAGGAGAAATTATAAAAGATAAAAAGAGAGACAAAAGAGTTAGGGACGGAGACCCGTCCTGGGGAGGGAGTCGTAAAAGAGGAGAAATTTCTAAGCACCAGGAAACCTTCTCACCGGCGGGTTTGGGGGAAGATTTCGAATCTCGGAGGGCAACATAACCGGGAGAATCAATAAATAAAACCCACTGATTACGTGCCTAAAGGCAACTTCCAGTAAAGAACCCCAGACGCCCGCATCCGCCACCAGCAAGTGGGGGCTGAACGGAGAGGAGCGGGCGGCACTGCTTAGGGTAAGGACCGGGCCGCTAACGTGAGATAGTAATCTAAACTGTGGGACAGCCAGAGAGAGAGAACTACCCCGCGAAAAGCCCAAAGCTAAGGCACTGCCGGCCCGCTCACAGAACAAAGGACTGAGCGATACAGGGGAAGAGCTAGCTGGCTGCGGACCGCCCCATCCCCCGTCGGACACAGCGGGCAGGCGGGACCAGCCAGAGCCGGAAAGGGGCGAACTCGGCTCCAGAGAGGGCACCCCCTACCAAACTGCAAACAGGCTCCCAGTTTCTAAGCAAAGACTGCCTGAGATCCCGGAGGGTCTACAGCCGCCGGGAGGGTCGCAGCCAGAGACCAACTCCCCAGAACTGACACAAAGCACACCGGAGCCGGAGCCGGGCGCGCCCATAAACCGTAAACCGAGGCGGGGACCAGGGAGGTGATAAGCCACACCTGGGCGGTGCGCGCGCCAAACTCCCGGCTGCCTGAGCTGCTCCGACCGGGAACGGCGCAAACCGCGAACCCAACCGAGTCTGCGCCTCGGTGGAGTACCCGGGAAGCGCGCCCGTAAACTGAGGCGGGGACCAGGGAGGTGATAAGCGGCATCGCCCCAACAGGGGAGTGTGCGCTCGCCAAACTCCCGGCTGCCTGAGCTGCTCTGACCGGAAACGGCGCAAACCGCCGGCCCAACTGAGTCTGCGCCTTTGTGGAGTACCCGGGAACCTGAACCTGAGCAGTTTAAACCTGGGAAGTGCGCGCATATCAGGGCCCACCCCCCGGCAGAGTAACCTGAAGCCTGAGCGGGGTAGATGGGGAAAGCACACACGCCGTGAGCGGGGGTGAACCAGTGTGGCGGAGACACTGTGAGCTCTCCACACACACGCCAGTGATATTGGTTGCAGTGGTCCTCTCCCCCCACAGCAGGACTGAGCAAGTGATCCTAAAGAGACCACCTCCGCCCCTTTGTGGCAGGGCGGAAATTAGACACTGAAGAGACCTCCAAACAAAAGCCAAATTAACAGAGGGAAGCGCGTTGGAAGGGACAGGCCAACAGATTAAAATCCCTGTAGTTAACACGGACTGCATTGAAAGGGGCCTATAGATCTTGAAAAGCATAAGCAGGAACAAGGATTTATCTGAAACTGAAGAGACCCCACACGGCTCACAACTGCTCCAGAGAAAGTCCGGGATATATATTTTTTACTATTATCATTTATTTTATTTTTATTTTTTTTATTATTATTTTTTTTATTTTTTTTTCTTTCTTTTTTCTTTTAAGACCTCTATTACACCTTTAATTTTCATTTTCATAACCCACTACTACCTTGAAAAAAAAAAAAAAAAACAACCCTATTTTTTAAAACAAACTGCGTACATATATCCTATACTTTTTGCGTTTTCTTTTTTTTTTATTTTATTTTATTATTATTTTTTTTACTGTTTTTTCCTGTTTTTCTTTTTTTTTACTGTTATACTGTTTTACTGTCTTTTTTCTTTTTATACTGTTTTCTTTTTTCTTTTTTTTATATTGTATGATTTATAAGAGTCTAACCTCTACTCCAGATTTTTAATTTTTGTTTTACATATTTGATATCAATTTTGTGCATTTAAGAATACAATCTTTAGTACCCATTTTTACTCAGGAGTGTGATTACTGGCTTGATTACTCTCTCCCTCTATTGACGCTCTTTCTTCTCCCCCAGGGAACCTCTATCTCCCACCCTCCTCCTTCTCTTCTCAACCCAATTCTGTGAATCTCTGAGGGTGTTCTGGGTACCGGAGAACACTTCGGGAATAGAATACTGCCCAGATCTCTCTCTCCCCTCTTGATTCATCCCTTTCTACTCATCCTCACCTCTATTGCCTTCCTCCCTCCTCTCTATGTATCTCTGTGAACCTCTCTGAGGGCTCCAGACTGTGGAGAGCACAGAGGGAAGTGCTTACTGGCTAGACTGCTCTCCCCACGTTTGAGTCCCCCTCCTCTCCTCCTGGTCACCTCAACCTCCCTCCCCTTCACCTCTCCATGTAACTCAGTGAACCTCTCTGGGTATCCCTCACTGTGGAGAATCTTTTCACCATTAACCTAAAAGTTTTATTATTGATGCTGTATGGATGGAGTAGTCTTGAGGCTACTGCAAGAATAAGACTGAAAGCCAGAGGAAACATTAATTAATAAGAGATCTTCCAAAAGCCTCCACATATACACTGAAACCAAGCTCCACCCAAGAGCCAATAAGTTCCAGAGTAAGACATACCATGCAAACTCTCCAGCAACGCAGGAACATAGCCCTGAGCATCAATATACAGGCTGCCCAGAGGCACACCAAATCCATTGACATCTCAAAACTCAATACTGGACACTCCATTGCACTCTAAAGAGAAGAAATCCAGCTCCACCCACCAGAACACCGACACAAGCTCCTCCAACCAGGAAACCTTGACAAGCCACCCATCCAACCCCACCCACAGTGAGGAACCTCCACAATAAAGAGGAACTTCAAACTACCAGAATACAGAAAGGCAACGCCTAACACAGCAATCTAAACAAGATGAAAAGGCAGAGAAATACTCAGCAAGTAAAGGAAAATGAGAAATGCCCACCAAACCAAACAAAAGAGGAGGAGATAGGGAATCTATCTGAAAAAGAATTTAGAATAATGATAGTAAAAATGATCCAAAATACTGAAAATAAAATGGAGTTACAGATAAATAGCCTGGAGACAAGGATTGAGAAGATGCAAGAAATGTTTACCAAGGACCTAGAAGAAATAAAAAGGAGTCAATATATTTTGAATAATGAAATAAAGGAGATAAAAGACACGCTGGAGGGAACCAACAGTAGAATAACAGAAGCAGAAGATAGGATAAGTGAGGTAGAAGATAGAATGGTGGAAATAAACGAAGCAGAGAGGAAAAAAGAATCAAAAGAAATGAGGAAAACCTCAGGGACCTCTGGGACAATATGAAACGCCCCAACATTCGAATCATAGGAGTCCCAGAAGAAGAAGATAAAAGGAAAGGCCATGAAAAGATACTCGAGGAGACAATAGTTGAAAATTTCCCTAAAATGAGGAAGGAAATAGTCACAGAAGTCCAAGAAACCCAGAGAGTCCCAAACAGGATAAACCCAAGGCGAAACACCCCAAGGCACATATTAATCAAATTAACAAAGATCAAACACAAAGAACAAACATTAAAAGCAGCAAAGGAAAAACAGCAAATAACACACAAGGGGATCCCCATAAGGATAACAGCTGATCTTTCAATAGAAACTCTTCAGGCTAGAAGGGAATGGCAGGACATACTTAAAGTAATGAAAGAGAAAAATCTACAACCCAGACTACTGTACCCGGCAAGGATCTCATTCAGATATGAAGGAGAATTCAAAAGCTTTACAGACAAGCAAGAACTGAGGGAATTCAGCACCACCAAACCAGCTCTCCAACAAATGCTAAAGGATCTTTTCTAAACAGGAAACACAGAAAGGATGTTTAAACACGAACTTAAAACTACAAAGTAAATGGCAACGGGACCATACTTATCAATAATTACCTTAAATGTAAATGGGTTGAATGCCCCAACCAAAAGACAAAGAATGGCTGAGTGGATACAAAAACAAGACCCCTACATATGCTGTCTACAAGAGACCCACCTCAAAACTAGGGACACATACAGACTGAAAGTGAAGGGATGGAAAAATATATTTCGTGCAAACGGAGACCAAAAGAAAGCAGGAGTCGCAATACTCATTTCAGATAAAATAGACTTTAAAATAAAGGCTGTGAAAAGGGACAAAGAAGGACACTACATAATGATCAAAGGGTCAATCCAAGAAGAAGATGTAACAATTATAAATATATATGCACCCAACATAGGAGCACCACAATATATAAGGCAAATACTAACAAGTATGAAAGGGGAAATTAACAATAACACAATAATAGTGGGAGACTTTAATACTCCACTCACACCTATGGATAGATCAACAAAACAGAAAATTAACAAGGAAACACAAACTTTAAATGATACTATAGACAAATTAGATTTAATCGATATTTTCAGGACTTTCCACCCCAAAACAAGCAATTTCACCTTTTTCTCAAGTGCACATGGAACTTTCTCCAGGATAGATCACATCCTGGGCCATAAATCTAGCCTTGGTAAATTCCAAAAAATTGAAATCATCCCAGCCGTCTTCTCTGACCACAATGCAGTAAGATTAGACCTCAATTACAGGAAAAAAACTATTAAAAATTCCAACATATGGAGGCTAAACAACACGCTTCTGAATAACCAACAAATTACAGAAGAAATCAAAAAAGAAATCAAAATATGCATAGAAACGAATGAAAATGAAAACACAACAACCCAAAACCTATGGGACACTGTAAAAGCAATGCTAAGGGGAAGGTTCATAGCAATACAGGCGTACCTCAAGAAACAAGAAAAACCTCAAATAAATAAACTAACTCTACACCTAAAGCAACTAGAGAAGGAAGAAATGAAGAACCCCAGGGTTAGTAGAAGGAAAGAAATCTTAAAAATTAGGGCAGAAATAAATGCAAAAGAAACAAAAGAGACCATAGCAAAAATCAACAAAACTAAAAGCTGGTTTTTCGAGAAGATAAACAAAATTGACAAGCCATTAGCCAGACTCATCAAGAAACAAAGGGAGAAGAATCAGATCAACAAAATTAGAAATGAAAATGGAGAGATCACAACAGACTACACAGAAATACAAAGGATCATAAGAGACTACTACCAACAGCTATATGCCAATAAAATGGACAACTTGGAAGAAATGGACAAATTCTTAGAAAAGTATAACTTTCCAAAATTGAACCAGGAAGAAATAGAAGATCTTAACAGACCCATCACAAGCACGGAAATCGAAACTGTAATCAGAAATCTTCCAGCAAACAAAAGCCCAGGACCAGACGGCTTCACAGCGGAATTCTACCAAAAATTTAGAGAAGAGCTAACACCTATCCTACTCAAACTCTTCCAGAGAATTGCAGAAGATGGTAAACTTCCAAACTCATTCTATGAGGCCACCATCACCCTAATTCCAAAACCAGACAAAGATGTCACAAAAAAAGAAAACTACAGGCCAATATCACTGATGAACATAGATGCAAAAATCCTTAATAAAATTCTAGCAAACAGAATCCAACATCATATTAAAAAGATCATACATCATGACCAAGTGGGCTTTATCCCAGGAATGCAAGGTTTCTTTAACATCCGCAAATCAATCAATGTAATTCACCACATTAACAAATTGAAAGATAAGAACAATATGATTATCTCAATAGATGCAGAAAAAGCCTTTGACAAAATTCAACATCCATTTATGATAAAAACTCTCCAGAAAGCAGGAATAGAAGGAACATACCTCAACATAATAAAAGCTATATATGACAAACCCACAGCAAACATTATCCTCAATGGTGAAAAACTGAAAGCATTTCCCCTAAAGTCAGGAACAAGGCAAGGATGCCCACTTTCACCACTACTATTCAACATAGTTTTGGAAGTTTTGGCCACAGCAATCAGAGCGGAAAAAGAAATAAAAGGAATACAGATAGAAAAAGAAGGAGTAAAACTCTCACTGTTTGCAGATGACATGATCCTCTACATAGAAAACCCTAAAGATTCTACCAGAAAACTACTAGAGCTAATCAATGAATATAGTAAAGTTGCAGGATACAAAATTAACACACAGAAATCCCTTGCATTCCTATACACCAATAATGAGAAAACAGAAAGAGAAATTAAGGAAACAATACCATTCACCATTGCAACAAAAAGAATAAAATACTTAGGAATATTTCTACCTAAAGAAACAAAAGACTTATATATATAGAAAACTATAAAACACTGATGAAAGAAATCAAAGAGGACACAAACAGATGGAGAAATATACTGTGTTCATGGATTGGAAGAATTAATATAGTGAAAATGAGTATACTACCCAAAGCAATCTATAGATTCAATGCAATCCCTATCAAGCTACCAATGGTATTTTTCACAGAACTAGAACAAATCATTTCACAATTTGTATGGAAGTATAAGAAACCTCGAATAGCCAAAGCAATCTTGAGAAAGAAGAATGGAACTGGAGGAATCAACCTGCCTGACTTCAAGCTCTTCTACAAAGCCACAGTCATCAAGACAGTGTGGTACTGGCACAAGGATAGAAATATAGATCAATGGAACAAAATAGAAAGCCCAGAGATAAACCCACGCACCTATGGGCACCTTATCTTTGACAAAGGAGGCAAGAGTATACAATGGAGAAAAGACAATCTCTTTAACAAGTGGTGCTGGGAAAACTGGTCAACCACTTGTAAAAGAATGAAATTAGAACACTTCCTAACACCATACACAAAAATAAACTCAAAATGGATTAAAGATCTAAACGTAAGACCAGAAACTATAAAACTCCTAGAGGAAAACATAGGCAAAACACTCTCCGACATAAATCACAGCAGGATCCTCCATGACCCACCCCCCAGAATATTGGAAATAAAAGCAAAAATAAACAAATGGGACCTAATTAAAATTAAAAGCTTTTGCACAACAAAGGAAACTATAAGCAAGGTGAAAAGACAGCCTTCAGAATGGGAGAAAATAATAGCAAATGAAGCAACAGACAAACAATTAATCTCAAAAATATACAAGCAACTCCTGCAGCTGAATTCCAGAAACATAAACGACCCAATCAAAAAATGGGCCAAAGAACTAAACAGACATTTCTCCAAAGAAGACATACAGATGGCTAACAAACACATGAAAAGATGCTCAACATCACTCATTATTAGAGAAATGCAAATCAAAACCACAATGAGGTACCATTACACACCAGTCAGAATGGCCGCTATCCGAAAGTCTACAAGCAATAAATGCTGGAGAGGGTGTGGAGAAAAGGGAACCCTCTTACACTGTTGGTGGGAATGCAAACTAGTACAGCCACTATGGAGAACAGTGTGGAGATTCCTTAAAAAACTGGGAATAGAACTACCATATGACCCAGCAATCCCACTGCTAGGCATATACACCGAGGAAACCAGAATTGAAAAGAGACGCGTGTACCCCAATGTTCATCGCAGCACTGTTTACAATAGCCAGGACATGGAAGCAACCTAGATGTCCATCGGCAGACAAATGGATAAGGAAGCTGTGGTACATATACACAATGGAATATTACTCAGCCATTAAAAAGAATACATTTGAATCGGTTCTATTGAGATGGATGAAACTGGAGCCCATTATACAGAGTGAAGTGAGCCAGAAAGAAAAGCACCAATACAGTATACTAATGCATGTATATGGAATTTGAAAGATGGTAATGGTAACCCTATATGTGAGACAGAATAAGAGACACAGATGCATAGAACAGTCCTGTGGACTCTGAGGGAGAAGGTGAGGGTTGGACGTTCTGGGACAATAACATTGAAACATGTATATTGTCATATGTGAAGCAGAACACCATTCCATGTTCTATGCATGGGACGGATGCTCAGGGATGGAGCGTTGGGATGACACAGAGGGATGGGAGGGGGAGGGAGGTGGGAGGATGGTTTGGGAGGGGGAGCACATGTGAATCCATGGCTGATTCATGTCGATGTATGGCAAAAACTACTACAATATTGTAAAGTAATTAGCCTCCAACTAAAATAAATTAAAAAAAATAAATAAGATACATCACATGGATCAAAAGAAAAAAAAAAAAAGAAAAAAAAAAAAGCAGACAGTACTTTGCCAACAAAGGTCCGTCTAATCAAGGCTGTGGCTTTTCCAGTGGTCATGTATGGATGTGAGAGTTGGACTCTAAAGAAAGCTGAGCGCTGAAGAATTGATGCTTTTGAGCTGTGGTGTTGGAGAAGACTCTTGAGAGTCCCTTGGACTGCAAGGAAATCCAACCAGTCCATCCTAGCGGAGATCAGTCCTGCTTGTTCATTGGAAGGACTGATGTTGAAGCTGAAACTCCAATACTTTGGCCACCTGATGCGAAAAGCTGACTCATTGGAAAAGACCCTGATGCTGGGAAAGATTGATGGCAGGAGGAGAAGGGGATGACAGAGGATGAGATGGCTGGATGATATCACCAACTTGATGGATATGGGTTTAGGTGGACCCCGGGAGTTGGTGATGGACAGGGAGGCCTGGTGTGCTGTGGTTCATGGGGTCACAAAGAGTTGGACATGACTGGGCGACTGAACTGAACTGAGAGAGTTTTAAAAATTTTATTCTAGCTGCTTAGTATTTTCTTACAGTGTTCTCCACTTAGCATAGCCCTCATCTCAGTTCCTGACATTGTGAAAGTTGGATGATTATTTGAAGTGCCAGGTTTTTACTTTTCATATATTAAGTATGTAGATTTTCTTTTTGGTTCACTCCTTTGGTTTCTTTATGTTCCTTGAATGTTGCTTACTGCCTTGCTCTCAGGGAATTGAAGTCCTTATGCAAAATGAGATACAGCATAACTAGAAAGTATTGTTTGCTGCCATTTTCCTTCATGGTTTGGAGAAGGATATGCATGGAGCAAAAAGCACAGACTTGGGGTCTGTAGGCTACTTGGGGTCCTCAGATCTGTTTTGCTTAGCTTTTAGAGTAAGTTCAAAAATCTGAATTTGCAGCCTCTTTAAAAAATTCAGAAAGTATGGGAAAAGTGGGCTAGCATTACCACTTGGCAGCAATTGACCGTGCTCTGTAGGTATGACAGAAACACTCCAGGCTGCTGTAGCTTTCTTCATCTTCCTGCCTCTCCCCAAATTCATGCCCATGCTTCATTAATTTACATTTCTTGCCTGGCTTCTGGCTTCTTTAGGCTTTTGAGATGTGATCCCAGGCACAGTGAAGAAGGACGCTATTAGGTTAAGAGCAAGAGAGGCTAAAATGAATGGTCTGCTGAGCTGATTCAGTTATATAGTCTCAGAGGTCTTCCATCCCTGTGGCATCCTGATCAAGGGAGTTCTTGGTCCCTCCCCTGGTAAATGAGATTTTAAAAAAAGTGACAATGGTTGTCTTGTAGAAATAAGTTTAGGATGATTAAATAACCATTGAATAAGAACAGTCAGGATTGGTTATACTGCCAGGACTGTTGTCTGGAGCTGCCTGTAATTCCTATATGTTTGTCAAAATATGTACCTGTTGATAAAAATGTTTGAGTTTACTATTTTTTTCAAGAAATGTTTTTAGGGGAAATAACTCTAAACTAACAAGTTGATAAGTTGGTAACTAGCTTAGAAAACCAAAAATTCCTCATACCTCCAAAATTCTAATTTTTTCTTCCATTTTTTTCCATTGTGGTAAAATATACATAACATAAAATTTACCATTTTAACCATTTTAATGTATATACTTCACTGATGCTAAGTATAATCACATTGGTATAGAGTCATCACCACTGTCCACTTCTAGGATTTTTTCATAATTCCAACAGAAACTCTGTACTTATTAAACAATAACTCCTGACTCCCATTCTCCTCATGCCTGGTAAACTCTACTCTCCTTTCTGTCTCTATGAATTTGCCCATTCTGAGTACCTCATATAAGTGGAATTACACAATATTTGTCTTTTTCTGTCTGGCTTACTTCACTGAGCAGTTTTCAAGGTTCATCCATGTTGTAGCATGTATCAGAATTTCAGTTTTTTTTTATAACTGAGTATTATTCTATAGTATGGATATACTAAATTTTGTTTATTCATGTAACTATTGATGGATCAAAACTCTAATCTTTTGACTGCACTGCACCTTTCTTAGTGGCTAAGTTGTAGGGTAGATTATTTTTCTTCTTCATCCTCACTGGCTTCTTGGGTTTCTTTCTCTCAAATTTCCCCAGGAAGCTTGCACATCAGCATGACTTTTGGTCATTGTGACCCCAAAGCAATTGTGCTCCCTTTGGCCATTAGTGAAGCTGTTGTATTATGTATATTCTGACCTTATCCTAACCCACTGTTTTGCTTAATTCTAGGAATATAGTAATTTCTGACTTGGTTCTATATGACTGTGGGTTCTTTTCCTGTGAATTACACCTTCTTCCTGCAATTCCTTAGATACCTAGAAGGCTTAGCTTTCTGGCCTCAACTGTGTACATTCACTTACTAACTGTGTGAGTTTAAGCTACATTATTCTTAGTTATGAAAAGGGTTTTAGAGCAGATATTTCATATTTCTTCTCAATGATATGTTGTCATTCAAAACATGCTACTTGCTTTCAGCCTGGTGGTAAAAGTAAAAATTGATGGAAATCCATTTAGGTATCTGTGAATTAAGTAAGATTATATATCAGAAAGTACTTGGTAAAGGTGATTTTACCCTGATTAAGACTGACTGTAAAAAGAAAGTGCTTGGTAAAAGGGTGGTTTTACCATGATTAAGACTGACTGTAAAAAGAATTCCATGCAAAGCTGTTAGAAAAGCTTAAGAATTAAGGACAGAACATAATTCCTTATTGCATAGATAGGTGGGGCTGTCTAGTATGTCAGAAGGGAATGAGTTTAAGAATAGTTAACTGAGTCTAAAGGCAGGAAGACAACAGTATCTTTCTTGAACATTTTGAAAAAACCAACTGATAATGCCTGTTTTCGCAATTGAGCTTCCCCCGTGGCTCAGTGGTAAGGAATTCACCTGCAGTGCAGGAGCCACAGGAGATGCAGGTTCGATCCCTGTGTTGGGGGGATCCCCTGGAGAAGGAAGTGGCAACCCACCCCAGTATTGCCTGGAAAATCCCATAGACAGAGGAGCTGGCAGGCTACAGTCCATAGGGTCGCAAAGAGTTGGACATGACTGAAGTGACTTCGCACATTGGACCATAGTGAAAAACTTGCTATTAAGTCTACTTTTGTGAGGATTTATATCATAACATAGAATTGGAATTTGGACAATTTCAGTACATTTCTAATTCTTTGATCCTACCGCAAAAGTTGCTAACTTTTATTACTTTTGTTTGGGCCTGTCTTTGAGAAGAACTCCTGACTTGATATACATGATGATATTAGAGAAGCAAGGGGACAGTCAAAAGCAGATCCTGGTAAACTGATAATGTTAGTATAGACGAGTAGTTTGCAGATTTTCAAATCTCCTAGATCAGTAAATTTTTAAAACAAATCAACCAAATAACTTGGGAATCATTCTAGTATTGTCAACTTTTCAATTCACGAAAAAACATTTTAAAAATATTATCTATTGTCACAATTTCACAAAAGAAAAAAGATTCTAACAATAAAATATAGGAATTATCGTAGAATTAAGGACAGATTTTAAAATAGAACAGCACATTATATTACTGTTTTTTTTATGCACCACAGTAGACTTTTGGTTATGAATCATTGTTTGAGAATTACTGACATAGATGTTTCTGAAATTTAGGGGAAAAGAAAATCATAATTGCCTGGATTGACCAAAGGTGGAAAGGATGGTACCAGTGAAAGAGCAATGTTTGGAAAAGGAGTTCAGGGAGTGAACAAGAAAGATACATTGGTTTTAGATATGCTGAATATCCAGGTTGAAGTTCAGCAAGCAGTTAAACAGATTAGACCTAGAGATAAAGATTTAGATATTTTCAATCTTGAGATGATAGTAACAACCATGAAAATGGGCTAAGTTTCCTGAGGGAAAAATGTGCGGTAGGCAAGGCAAAGGGTAAAGACTTGGAAACCAAACTGCTTGGATTTGAATTCTTACTTTATCAGTTATAAGCTGTGTAACTTTAGTGACAATACCTTATTACGTTCTCTTGAGAATTAAATGAGTTTTCTAAGCACTATATAAAATGCTTAGAATACTGTTTGGCAGCTAGTTAACAAGTGTTGGCTATTGTTATTTGGTAGCAGCTCAGTGGTAAAGAACCCCACCTGCCAAGCATGAGACACGGATTTGATCCCTGGGTGGGGAAGATCCCCTGGAGAAGGAAATGGCAACCCACTCCAGTATTTTTGCCTGGGAAATCCCATGGACAGAGGAGCTTGGTGGGCTAAAGTCCAGGGGTTGCAAAGAGTGAGACATAACAACTAAACAACAGCAGCAAGTGTATTAAAAGGCCTGAGTAGTATTCAGTGAGTAGTGGCCGGCTATAGACGTTACGCAGAAATTGGATAAATTCTAAAAACCTTATTTTGAAAGCTATAGAGCTATGGGAGCAAAGAAAAGAGGTAAAGTTAAATTCTAGAGATCCCTTCTCATGTGGGAGAAGGCACTGGCAACCCACTCCAGTACTCTTGCCTGGAAAATCCCATGGACGGAGGAGTCTGGTAGGCTGCAGTCCATGGGGTCGCTAAGAGTCAGACATGACTGAGCGACTTCACTTTCACTTTTCACTTTCATGCATTGGAGAAGGAAATGGCAACCCACTCCAGTGTTCTTGCCTGGAGAATCCCAGGGACGGGGGAGCCTGGTCTATGGGGTCGCACAGAGTCGGACACAACTGAAGTGACTTAGCAGCAGCAGCAGCAGCTGGTAAAAGAAGGAGTAATTTAATCATTTTTTCAGGTAGTTGAGTATTCTTCTTCGATCTTATGGCAGAACTTGACAGGTAGTAGTTTCTTAAAGGTTAGTTGCAGTGTGGAATCTGAAATCATTTCAATGAACTTTTGTATATTATTACATTAAAATCTATTGTTCTGTCTTTTATTTTGAATGAATATTTTACTCACCCATAATTTTGTACCATGCATTGGTCATTTGGAAATATTGGTTCACTGAGGTGTGCAAAGCGTTAGTATACGATATAAAAACTCCACATATGTGTTAGTATCACCACTGATCTTATCCGAAAAGTAGTAAGGAGTAAGTGTTGGAAAGTTGTCAAGGTTATGGTGGATGATACGTTTTCTGCAATTCTAATTTTTGCCTGAACGTTCTAATTTTATTGTTGGCAAAAAATGCTGGTATTTTTATCTTTTGAAGTAATAGGCTCACTGCATTCATTTTTGTTAACGTAGTCTCTACAGTTGTTTTATACATAGTGTTTGATATACAGTCAAATACTGTGAGAAAGGACTTTTGTTTCTCACCATGAGAGTACAGGATCTAGAATTGCTGCATGTATATAAACAACTGGAAAACTGGACAGATACTTGAAACAATTGTCCTCACATACTGGACAGCTGGCAGTCTAACAGTCTGATTCCTAAAGGAATCAGAAGAGATGAGCTCTGAAATTGCTGTGGCTCTCTGCCTGGAGGCAGTTTCCAGATTGTGGTACAGGAGGGAAATCCCAAATAGAACCCTATGGTATTGCTGAGTGGTGTGGGACACAAACTTCAGAGTTTGGGGAAGCCATGGTGGCTAGAATTTAAGGGTAATATACCATAGAGGAAGGAGTTATATAGGTAAAGAGCTCTAGAAATCCGTATAGGAGTCCCACACTTCTGCACATTGGCTATGGTGAAATGCTATGATGTTGGGAAGGAACCGCTTCTAGGAAAGAAGTTATTAAGAGCTGTAAACTGAACAATTCCCAGTGCTCGTACAGAATCAGAAGTCATTTGGGTTCCCATCACCAGAGTAAAAAGACCTCTCTGAATACATGAGAAATTCAGGGAAGACTTCAGAAGGGTCACCTACTTTGTAGTAGGACTAAATTCTAGAATGAAGACTATTCTACACCCACCCTGAACATAAGCCCCATCAAATTGGTGGGTCAAAGTGGATCAAAGTGGATCAAATTGGTTTAGATGTAATTTAACTGCCCATTAGAACAAAGTCCAATCCTCTTTTAACAGAATCTAACACTCAATAATATAAATCAGCAATATTTAGCATACAGTAAAAACATTATAGACGTGTCAAAAATTGAGAAAATGTAACTTACAACCGAATGAACAGACCGAGTAAAGGCAGAAATGATGGAACTAACAGACAAGAATGTTGAAACAGCTGAAATAAATATGCTCACTTTAAAACAACAGTCTAATCTTCTACCTGAAGAAGTCTGTTAGAAAAGAAGAGCAAAGTAACCCCAAAGTAAGTAGAAGGAATGTAAAAATAAAAAGCAGAAATCAGAGCTATAGAAAATAGATAAACAATAGAGGAAAAATAATAAAGCCAAATGTTGTCTTTTGTTTGTTTTTTTAAAAGATCAATAGCCCCAGCAGTATCAGAAATGATATTGAGAAGAAGAGTAGGTAGAGACATGGGCAGTCCCCAGTTGGACATAAAGACAGGGTATTGAGTTACGGGACAGCAAGAGAAGACCCAAAACAAAGGCTAAGCGTCAAGAAGAGGAAGGCCAAGCTTTGAAATCAATTCCAGAGTATACCTATAATTTCTGACAGTAGAGTGAGGTGAGGAGAAAGTGAAGAGAGGCCAGGATGGAAGTCAGGGGGATCCATCAAGTCATCTGTTGATATCAATGTAAGTGAGACTGAAAGGAAAGGTGGGTGGGAACAGGGATAACTGATCACTTAGAAGAGAATATGTTTTGTTTGCACTTTATTAAAAATTCAGATGCTGTGAAAGCTTTAGATATGGTCATTTTTCACTCTCAGATTTAACCTAGTTAATCAGGCCCAAGTTAATTTAAAATTGTATTTAGTAAGAAAATGCCTAAACTTTTTTCTGTTGAGAATTTTCAAGATGAACATGGAAGTAAAATTCAAGAGAAATACGCAACGACTTGTGTAGTTTCCCTGTCTTCACCCCTCTATCCCTGCCTTTAAATGTGATTTTCAACACTTAAGTATTTTACTGGTTTTTTTTTTTTTTTTGGTTTTGTTTTGTTGTTTACTGTTACTTTTTACTGCTGCAGGTAGTAAGTGACCATTTATGTACTATAGGCTAAGTAGAAATAGTCAGAAAAGTTCTATTAGATACATTTCAGGTGAAGGAAAATCATTGGGCTGAATTTTCAGATTATTTTTAATAAGGGTAGAGTCTAGGGTTAATATTGATTTAAAAATTCAAACTCTTTAGCTGAGTTATCCTTTTTTTTAAAGAAACTTACTTGAAAAGTGGATAAATTGCTTTTAATAAATTATTAATGTGCCTGACAAAAGAGGAATGTCTAGATTCTTTTTCACCAAATGTTAAATTCTGGGTGTGTTAGGTTGTAGAATGGTTTTTACTGCCTGTCATTTTTGCACTTGTTTGAATTTTAAAATAACGAGCATGTATCTTTTCTCTCCCCAAACAAACAGAGCTGTTAAAAAAAAAAATGTGCCTAGCACATAAGGAACGTAAATATTTATTGACTAAATGAATAAATAAAATGGATTCTATGGGAAAATTAAGGGTAATATTTATTGTGTTATTATTATATTAGGTTCAGTTATAATGCACATTGGTATATTGGACATACTGGAAAGTAATTTTGTCTATAATTCTAGTTTGTTATGCACCTCCCCGGAGAAGGCAATGGCAACCCACTCCAGTACTCTTTCCTGGAAAATCCCATGGACGGAGGAGACTGGCAGGCTGCAGTCCATGGGGTCGCTAAGAGTTGGACATGACTGAGCGACTTCACTTTCAATTTTCACTTTGATGCATTGGAGAAGGAAATGGCAACCCACTCCAGGGTTCTTGCCTGGAGAATCCCAGGGACGGGGGAGCCTGGTGGGCTGCCGTCTATGGGGTCGTACAGAGTTGGACACGACTGAAGCAACTTAGAAGCAGCAGCAGCATGCACCTCCTCCCCCATGAAATATATGGGTTTATGCCATTTTAGTGTACTTAGAAATACCTGTAACTCCCTTAAACACCTACCCTCTTCATACAGCTATTGAAGGGAGAAGAGCATAAAGAAAAATGTTTGCTTCCAAATGATTTCTATACTCTCTCTAGTTTATTCCCACCCACCCCTCCCAAAATAGAAGGTATTTCTGGCAACAAGAGCTCTCTAAGGAGAATGTTAGTCTTTCAGCAGACAGAGTTGCTTTAATACAAAAAGTTAATTAAAACATGCAGCCTGTTTGCTACCAGTGGAGGAGAGAAGATGGCTTGTCAATTTTCAGTATCTTCTTTTACTCCCATTTATCCTTGTAAGTGATCTTTTTAAACTCAACCAATTTGTTTGTTTCTTATCTCTCTTGAGATGCAGTAGTGTTGTGGACTCCCCAGTTCACCAGTGATCTTGTGAGTAATGGGGTTTCTTTTCCAGTTGCCATGTTCTTATCTCTTCTGCAAGAATAAAATACTTAAGCCCTAAATATAAAACCTGAACAGAAAGGAGCCTTTTTTAAAGCATTTAAAAATATATATTTATAGCTAAGAAATTATATAAAGCAAGTCTAAAAAAAATTTTTTTTAGCAGTGATGGAATCCAGTTAGATTTCTATTTATCACCAGATCAGCACAAACTCAACAAGTTATTCTCTAAGAATTTTCAACAAAGGATGTTAAAAATGAAGGTAGACATTGGTACATACATGAGATGAGCATAATGTCCCATTTTTTTTTCCTGGCATAACTTTTTAATTACACTATTTATTTTTAGGAATAATTTTTAAAAGATTTACAGAAAAGTTGCAAATAATGATTACAGAGTTTTTTTTATCCCTCATCTCATTTTCCTACCTATTGTTAACATGTAATACAACCATGTACATTTGATCAAAACTAAGAAATCAGTAACAGTAATATTACTATTAACTAAACTCTAAGACTTTATTACTCTTTCTGCAAGCTTTTCTCACACTAATGTCGTTTTTTTTTTGTTTCTGTGATTCAATATCCAGGCTAAACCACATTGCATTAGAAATATCATGTCTCTTTGTCTCCTCTGTTCTTTGACAGTTTATCAATCTTTATCTTTCATAATTTTAAACAGATTTGAGGAGTATTGTCAGCTATTTTGTTTTATTATCATGTCTCAGTTTGGGTTTTGCTTGATGTTTATCGTCCTCATGGTAGACTGAGTTTATGTTTGTTTGGGGGAATGATACCACAGGAATAAATTGCCCTTCTCATCACATAATATTAGGGGTACATTCTATCAATATGACTTACTATATGTTGATGTTAACCTTGAGTCATCTGGCAAGGCAGGGTTTGCTAGGCCCTTCTTTCACTATAAGGTGCCCTCTACCCCTTGATGCTCTGTGTTCTTCATGAGTCACTAAGTCCCACCCCATGCTCAAAGGAGGGGTAGATTAAACTTTTAGAAGTATCTGTAGTAAATTATTTGAAATTTTGTAAGGAAGATCTGTCTTTTTCTCCCTCCCTCATTTATTTCTTCAATCATTTAATTTATATCAAATATGTGACTTGTGCATATTTATTTTATACTTATAGTTATAATTTCTTACTATGTATTACTTTGCTGTCTTCGTATGTGCTTCTGACTTTGGCAGATGGAAAGCTCTTTCAGATTGGCTCTTAAGAAGTCCCCATCCTTTTGGGTTTTTTGAAAACTTCCTTTCCCTTTTGTTTAGGCACTGGCAGGATGCTGTGGGTCTCATCTTGTTATTTTCCCTAGACCCATATGTCAGTAGAATCAACCATTTCTCCAAGAAGCCCTGGTTCCATGCTTTAGATGGTATTTATAAACCAATATCTGGGCAATGAATAATGCTCATTGCTACTGGAAATGTTCATTGCCATCCTAGCCGTCTCAACAGACAAGCAAGGAAATACGTGTATATATACTATAATTCCTCATATATATTATATATATATATATATATATATATGTTTGTATATAAACATCTATAGTTATTTCTGTAATCTTTTCATCTGTTTGATATATTAAGCTAAACATCAGTTCATACTGATAACGCTAACTAATCCCATACCATAGAATTGTTTTAGCTTTCCCCTTTTGATTTTATCCAGAACTTTTTCTAGCCTGGCTTCCACCCGTCTATCATCCATCTCCATATATCAACTAGTGGCATACTAGTAAACAGTTGTTTCAGAAAAGGTAACTTCTCCCACTGTAAGAAACAACCCGCCAACAAGAGAACTGTTTCACATACAGTTCCTTTTTTTCCTTCTACCCTTACGTTTTTCCAATCAAAACATAATTATCCAAAGTAATTTTTAAGTCAGCTCCTTCCCTTTTTTTTTTTTTCCCTTGTAGCTCTTTTTCAATGAGATAATGTCACTGCATTCCATTCCTGAGGTGGTCCCCCAACTTCTTTGTTGATTTTTTTTTTAATGTGCATATAATTTAAAGTTTCACTATTATTGTGTTGTAAGGTTCCTTTGTGGCTTTACCCCTGATACATATGTAACAGGTAATCCACCGTCTCCAGAATATTCCTCCACCCTAAAAATTCCCATGTGTCCCCTATAGTAAACTGCTGGTACACTAATCCCCCAATCCCTCACAACCCACTACCCTATTATTTCTGTACTTTTAGTTTCACCTTTTTGTAGAATGTCCCATATTAAGAGAATTGCATAATAGTAAACCTTTCAGGTCTGGCTTTTTTCTACGTTGAGAAAGATGCTTATTAAGTTATATCCATCTTGTCTGGATCACTAGCTTATTTCTTTTTTTATCACTGAATAGTATTACATTGGTAATTGAATTGCTGACAGTTTTGTTTGGACCATTACCCGGTTGAACAATATCTTGGTTGCTTCCAGTTTTTTGTTATTTTGAATAAAGCTCTCTGTAAAAACATACATACAGATTTTTTGCATGATCATGTTTTCATTTTCACTTGGGAAAATAACAAGAAACATGACTGCTGATTGTGTTGAATGGTTTGAATTATGTCTAACTGGTAATAAAACTGCCAAACCTAATCCGCAGTGGGTTATTAACATTTTGCATTTCTAATCAGCAGTAAAATGCAAGAGTTCCTGTTGCTTCTGGCAATCCTTTTCTTAGTGTAAATTTTTTAATAGTAAACCCCCTTTCACTTTCGATAAAAAATTAGTCCTGATTTGTTATGATAAACTATGTGCAGTGTTTAAGTAAGCATAAATGACATATATTGTCTTTCTTAGGTTTTTGGTGACTCCCCTTTGATGAGGAATTTTGTGACCTCTGTTGAAGACCAGTATATATTTTGGTTGTTGTTGTTTGTTTGAGAGACACGACATTTCCCTCATTAGTAGCATGAATTTAGATCTTTCTAAGTTCAGTAATGGTGGGATTAAAGGAAAAAATAGGTTAAAGGAAATCAAAATATAAGTGAATTCAGTTTTGGTTTAATAGTTGACAATCTTGTTAATGATGCCAATCTCCACTTGTGCGACTCCTCCTTGTTATAGAAATCTGTCTAGTAGTCTAATTCACGTTCATTTAACAGGCACCCACAAGCAATTCTGTGCATTTTTTTTTTACTTTTAGTTTTTTGCAGTCAGGAACCATAATTTGGACCTATTTCTAATATCTCAAAGGATAGAGAAAATTGAAATCATTACAGTTTAATATGGTAGTTCTGTTATCAGACCTTAGCGTGAAGCCTCTAGGATAATAGATACAGGGCCAGAAAGCCATCTTTGTCTGGTTGAACACGCTGCATAGTAACTGTGGGTACCCCATTATCACTTCAGATCTTTGTGTCTCTGTGTTATTTTTAAATTTTCATATTTATTTCTTTGGATTCCGGATTAGAGTAATTTGGTTAACACTTTGGCCATGCAACAATATTAGCCCTTTAATCTTGAAGCCAAACAGAGGTGGGGGGGCAAATCCCGCTTTTTTTTTCTTTTCTTTCTTTAAAAAACATTTCTTAACACTCAGATCCCTCTTTACTTACTCTTATCTAATTCAATTACACAAAATAATGGTGTCCAGTAAAAATGAGGTTGTTGAAGAATTTGCTAATAAAATTAATGAGCAACTCCTTTGTGCTACCGACCCCACCGGGTCGCCAGAAACAATTTCATTTAAATGAAAATTTTGCTTATATTTTTCTAAAATCCAGGGCCTGGCTGCTTCACATTGGTCATGCAATAAATAATTTCCCTGCCTGCTCACAGGTCAGAAGCCACAGTTGCTTCTACAAGCCTGTCATCTCATCCTTTAGGACCCGCCCCCCCCCCCCCCCGCCAAACTAACCTTTCCTGTCTTTTTCACAAGGTGTGGAGAGAAATGGGGAAACAATGCAGTATTTCAGAATGTCAAGTCTCCTAAGTAGTAGTCAAGTCAGACCCTCTTTGTAAATGTCTAGTCCCACAATGTGTCAGGATACCATAGCAAATTGCAAATGGATTAGCAGAAAATTCGACAAGAACCATTCTGAAATTATTTTGAGGAGATGGGCAGTTTTGAGGATTAAATTGCTCCATTAATGATTTTTCCCTTTCCTTAGATCGAATTCAGATACAAGATATCTGTGCATCTACTACTGGTCGGAAAAAAGATAAAATGGAGAACCCGAACTTTGGACTTCCCCTGTTCAATTTTTATTCGTTATATATTTATGTTTTAATTGAGAGTATAGAAGTTATTTAACAATGTTATGTTTTAATTTCGTGCTTGTAATATCAAAGTGATTAATTTACATATATAAAATTATTACGGATATATATGCATTTTTTTTTTATATTCTTTCTTTCAACTATGGTTTTATTAGTACAGGAATATTAGAACCAGATTTCCTTGTTGCTAAAACATTAGGACCTTTGTTGTATAGCCTGGATTATTTTTAAAATTTTCCATTGCTTTAAGATCTTGAGGAAAGATTTGAAGCATTCCTCCTTTATTAATTACCGAAAGCGCTTTGCTACTTAATGATCTTTCAAACTCCAGAAACTCACTTAAATGGTGAAAGTAAAAAATTTAGCTTTATGGACAAGGATGTTTCTTCTTGATTCAATGTGATTCAAGTTAGTTTCAAAATGTTAAAAAATAATAAATCCCATCAGTTTGCTCTGTCTAAATCTTGAGAAGCCACCAGCATATTTGGCCAAATCAGTTAACTAGTTGGGCCTCGTTCGTTTGTAAAAATGAGAAAATGTTAGGCTAGTGAGCTCTTGGATAACCTTCCAACTTTATAGTAGTTGTCATTATGACAATGAGTGGCCATATTAGATTTACCCCCCAAAATGAATAATTTACCCAAATAATGTTCAGTGATTTAAAGTGTAAACCTAGCCCCTGAGGCCGTGAGCCTTCAAAAAACCACAGAACAATGTTTACCCTTGTGTTTTACAAGTGACATTTTAATACAGGAATCAAACTTTTAATTCTTGTTTTTTTTAAAATCTATATCCCCAAATAATAATTGTTTAAAAATTATGAATCTTTCTGCACATATCTGAATATGCATGGAGGTTTACTTGTCCTAATTCTTAACAGATATCTTTTTGTGAATTGTTTTGATTTCCCTGTATATGGGAATTCAGAAGAGAAAAGTTTTAGTGCAATATTTTTTCGCCCCCGTGAATACATAGAACTATTTTCTTCAGTTTTTAAAATGTGTTAAGTTTGATTTTTGAAAGAGAAAAATTTGCAGCTGCCCGTTATTCAAAGAATGGCAGTTTTAGGAGACCCAGGCTGGAGAATGAAGAGAGTGGGGAAAGGAGGTTATACTTTACCTTCATTTAACCTAAAGTTCCAAGGTAGATTTTCCTGTTTACTTAATAATCAATAAGATATTTAAATGATTACATATGATTTTCTGTAGACCTATAACTGCTGGCCTTTCATGGGATATCCATCTTGTATCAAGTAAAAGCCCCACCTGTTAGATATATTTTAAGGCTGTGTATTTTTGGCTGAATGTGTAGCATAGTGAATTTTAAAGGTGGAATTGACAAAACACCTGGAAACTTCCAGAATTGGATGAATATTCCAGCGCCATAAAAAATTTGCTGCTTGTGAACATAACGATGTAAAGAGCAATTATAAATCTGCACCCGTGGTTGGATTGGCCTGATGAGGGTTGTCTGGTTCTTGGGGATGGACGACAGAAGACAATAGATAAAAAAGGCACAAATAAATGATATTAGCATTTCAGTTTTTGTGGTCATCCATCAACCTACCAGATATTTTGCAGTAGTATTCATTCAGTTCCTCCCTCTCATTATAGTCCGACCAAACATTTTCATATTTTGAAAGCCTGTATGAGCTATCTCCTTTGGTCCATCCTCTCTTTGAAAAGTGATTCCCAAATGGCAATCATTTCTACCCTAGATAAGTTTTCCATTCAGCGTTTCCTTTCTTGTTGTTATTACCTCAATAATTTATTGGTAAATTACAGATTATTTATATTATATTTTTTTAAAAGATGTGTTCAGCCTTGCAAAATTAGTTTTTTGTATTTTCTAGGTTTCTCTGTCCTATATTGAAAATTAGTCCCTACTGGCCATTAACTGAAACTTTCCTCACTGAATACACATGCAATCAACAAACTAACAAAAAGAATAATGCTAGTTGGTTACAAGCTATGTACACCTAAGGCAGGTGCAAGATAACCTAAATTGTTGGTCCACTGATTTAATTCAAGAAAAGATATGGATCACATTCAACTCAATTTGTTGTACATTCTGTTCCAATGCATTTTGACAAGTACTTAATCTATTTTTAGTTGAGTGGATTATTAACCAGAACCAACCCCAATTCCCTAAAACTAAGAGGCTACAAGGGTGTATTTTGGCTGTGTTTTAATATCAACTTCTGCTGTGGAGATGTTCTGGCTATTGAAAGGATGTTTTTAATGGAAAAATTCAAGAAAGTAATACTCTGGCACCAACCCCCACCTTATATTAAGATCATGTTTCATGTATATTTTCTGCAAATCTTCAGTTAGTCAGTTTCAGTCGCTCAGTTGATTCCAATTCAGTTGTGAACTCCACCAAGTGACTGACAGCAGGCCCAGTCTATTTCCCTGTCCCATGCACCAACTTCCCCGAGTCCCACCCAAACCCAAATGTTCTATCAAGTCATATGCCATACCAACCATCTCGTCCTCTGTCGTCCCCTTCTCTATACTTCCCTCCTTCAAGACAAACCTT
The DNA here is from genome assembly GCA_024291935.2 of Okapia johnstoni. Classification (NCBI taxonomy): domain Eukaryota; kingdom Metazoa; phylum Chordata; class Mammalia; order Artiodactyla; family Giraffidae; genus Okapia; species Okapia johnstoni. Next base: position 3,176 of record JAGTYA010000369.1, on the reverse strand, counting down.
TCCCCAGCATCAGGGTCCTTTTCTAATGAGCTCACTCTTTTGTATCCAGGTGGGACCCCAAAGTATTGAAACTTCAGCTCAATCAAATCAGTCCTTCCATGGAATATTCATGATTAATTGTCTTAAGAATTGAACTGGTTTGATCTCCTTGAAGTCCCATCAAGGGACCTCTCCAAAGTTCTTCACCGCTCAACACCTCAGTTTTCAAAAGCATCAATTTTTTTTGGCGTCACACTCATTCATTTATGGATCAACTCTCCACATCTCACATCTTTCCCTCCCCCCTCAATAATAAAAGAATGTTAAAAAAATAAAAGTAGTTCTCCAATACAAAATCCAGTACTCCTTCTTGTAAACCTCTTGATAGCAAATACTTCTTCATAACCATTCTCCCACATTCCCCAGACTGTTTTTTTTGGAAGATTCATTTGAGCAAAAACTTTTAATTTAGCGCTCACTATATATAAGATAATGTGAAAGGATCATAAAGCAAAAACTAGGTCCAGGAATGAAGATATATAGAACTATTCTACATTGATAGTTTTTAATGGGCTGTCTTTAGACTTTCACACTCTAGACATTTCCTCTATATTAACTTCAGGCCATAGTTATTAAATCACTGGAAGAGTTTTGGTAAGGTTTATTTTTTGAAATTTGTTTTTAGCATTTGCAGCAGTCATCTGGAAAGCACCAGGGAGGTCAAATGGTCCTAGTCTAAAGTCACCGAAGTGCATGTGTGTTTATATCTTATTATAAGCTATTATTGAGATTTAATTTATACAAATGATAAAATTCTCATGCTTTTAAAGAGACTAGTTCTTTCTTTGAATTTTGGTATACTCACAGATGTTTAACAGGCCACACCAATTTCGTAATAATTTAATAATACATTTTCATCATTCCCAAAAGTACTGAACTCATTAGTGGGTCCACATTTTCCCTAATCTTCCAACCATCAACCCTGGAGGTAAACCAATTAATCTGGCTTCTTTGATTATGATTTTACCTATTCAAGATATTGTCAATTGTAAATGGAATATAATAGAACGATTTTGTGTTTTTGTGTCTGGCTTCTTTCACTAAATTGCATAAAATATTTCAAGGTACAACTTATTTTTGTATACATAATATTAATACTTCCATTTCTTTTTATGACTGAGTAATATTCTGTTATATGGATTGTTGCCACATTTTATTTATCCTCCATCAATCAGTTGCTAGAATATTTGAGTTGTTAAAACTACTTTTTTGCTATTACTAATAATACTACTGGCTCGTGATACACTGTGTAATGTTAGTTTTATAATCTAAGCAGGATCTCTAATTGTCTCTTGGATATACCTATGAGGTGGAATGTAGTGGGTCATATTGCAAGAATTTGTTTTAACCTGTTTTAGAAACTGTTTTCCAAAGTTACTATATAACGCTTTTTCAAATCCTATCATCAGTGAAATGAAGGTTCCTAGTTTCTCCATACCATCATCAACACTTGTTCTCTCATTTATAATTTTAAGCCAACCTAAATGGGCGTGAAGTGGTAATAATCACTGTGGCATATATTTTTCAATTTCCTTAAATTTGGCTAATAACATTGAGCATCTATTTCATGTGCTTTTTGGCTACTTTGAGTTGTTTCTTGAGAACATCTATTTGAGGTCTCTTTGCCAACATCTAAAAAAAATTTGTGTTAATTTGCCTTTTTGTTTGTTGAATTGTAAGAGTTTCTTTACTTAATCTTGGTAACACAACTCCTTATCATCTTATATAATTTTCAAATGATTCTCTATCCATTGATTGGGTTGTTTGTATCACTTTCTTGATATAATTCCCTCTGGAAGACAAAAAAATTTTTTAATTTTTTATAACATCCAACTTATTTTATTTTCTTTTTTTCTTTTGTTTGCTGCAATGTTATAACTAATAAGCTATTGCCTAATTCAAGTATATGAAGAAAAACCTCCTGGGTAATTTCTTCTTAAGAAGTTTATAGTTTATTTTCATTATTCCATGTTGGAATTTAATTTTTGGTATATAGTGAGAGGAAAGAGTCCAGCTTCATTCATTAAGGTAGGTAGCTACCACAAATTGTTCCATACCATTTAAACCATTCATCCCACACCTGAATGAACTTGTCACCACCCTTATCAAAAAATAGCTGATATTTACAATGTAAGATTTTTGCTTCTGGATTTTTTTCCAGTCTATTTCCATTTATCTGTTTTGTTTTACCTTTAATGCCAACTGATACACTGTCTTTAATATTTTTTGCTTTGGTAAGAAAGTTTTGAAATTCCAACATCATGATATTTTACTTTTACTTTTCCCTCATTGCCCTACATCTTTTTGGTTAACCAGTTTTTCAAATCTCAGTTTTTTTTTATATTTTACCATGCTAGATTTTGAGACTGTGCCCCTACTAACAAAATGTCATTTGGATTATGGATCTTAATTATTTGTTTGTTGTTGTTTTGGTTGCCCTAGCCCCCACCCAAAAGCAATACTCTTCTAAACTGTTGTTTATATGGTTAATTTCATTCAGCAAATTATTGATATTTAATTACCTGCTGCACGTGACATATTTGTATTGGGGGGAATGACAATGGAATAGTGTCAGAATACAATCTAATATTCTCAATCCGACGTTTACATTTCTAGTTTTGGGGAAGCACCAATAAATAAATGTTTAAGACAATTAGTGTGATGAAGGAATTTAAACAAAATTAAGCTTTATAGAAGTTAAATTTAATTACTTTCCTGATATAAAATATTCTTCAGTGAGTTCCCATTGACTCTTCGAGATGGAGTTCATGATTTCTCATTTTAATTTAATAATATCTTAATCAAAATTATGAGAACTATTTCTCAACATTAACATCTTTCTGGTAAGTTCCCTGCCCCCCCCTATCTTCCTTCTGTTAAGATTTCCATGTTTTCATAATAAACAGTGTATCTGTGAAATGAAAGCCTCTTAAAAATTATTATTCTGTAGCAGTTAAAAAATTTTTCAGCAGGCACATTTTTATCTTAACATATTGGCTTCTATATTGCCAATATTGGGCTTATATATTTAGTAGTACTTTTAACTAAATACTTGTAATTTTAATGAAATATGTATAATAAGATGAAGTATATTAAAGTATATTGACATCCTAAAATGGAAGTCAAAAGTACAGTTT
>JAGTYA010000368.1:0-28468 GCA_024291935.2 Okapia johnstoni | reverse complement strand
AAAAGGCAGCCTGGCAGTGTCTCTTCGTTGGATCCATAAAAAGTAACCCAAGGGAGTGCTTATTCAAGCTTCCCTGGTGCAAGAGGTGTTTGTCTGTTAAGAAGACACAACAATGGGTCTGCTCCCAGGGCCTGAGTTTCCCAGTCAGAACAGACCTAGTATCTAGAGCTCTCTGCTACAGAGCACATATGGCAACAATAGGTTTGCCTCCATGTCTCAGTTTCCTAGCCAGACCAAGCCTAGTATCCAGAGCTCTCTGCTACAGAGCACACATGGGGCATTAGCTCTGAGGAGGGTGCCTTGACGTTCACGGGCTTGGGGAAGCCCTACCTGGGCGGTGGGGCCTAGGCACAATGGCCCCTACCACTGAATTTCCAGCTAGCACTTTCCAGCCCCTTGTGCTTTTCACCCAAATGGAGCCTGGCAGGGTCTCTTCCTTAGAGTCATAAAAGATAGCCCAAGGGAGTCCTTATTCAGACATCCCTGGTGCAAGAGGTGTTTGTCTGTTAAGTAGCCACAACAATGGGTCTGCTCCAGTGCCTCAGTTTCCCAATCAGAACAGACCTAGTCTCCAGACCTCTCTGCTACAGAGCACACATGTGGCAATACATCTAAGAAGAGTTCCTTGAGGTTCCCTGGCTTGGGGAATCCCTACTCGGGTGGTGGGGCCTAGGCACTGTGGCTTCTTCCACTGACTTTCCAGGTAGCACTTTCCAGCCCCTTGTGATTTTCAGCCAAAGGCAGCCTGTAAGGGTCTCTTCTTAGAGGCATAAAAGGTAGCCCAAGGGAGTGCTTATTCAAGCTTCCCTGGTGAAAGAGGTGTTTGTCTGTTAAGAAGCCACAACAATGGGTCTGATCCCAGGGCCTCAATTTCCCAGTCAGAACAGACCTAGTCTCCACAGCTCTCTGATACAGAGCACACATGGGGCAATAGCTCTGAGGAGTGTTCCTTGAGGTTCCCCGGTTTGGGGAAGCCCTACCCGGGCGGTGGGGCCTAGGCACTGTGGCCTCTTCCACTGACTTTCCAGGTAGCACTTTCCAGCCCCTTGTGATTTTCAGCCAAAGACAGCCTGGCAGGGTCTCTTCCTTAGAGTCATAAAAGGTAGTCCAAGGGAGTGCTTATTCAGGCTTCCCTGGTGCAAGAGGTGTTTGGCTGTTAAGAAGCCACAATAATGGGTCTGCTCCCAGGGCCTGAGTTTCCCAGTCAGAACAGACCTAGTATCTAGAGCTCTCTGCTACAGGGCACATATGGGGCAATAGCTCTGAGGAGTGTTCCTTGAGGTTCCCTGGCTTGGGGAAGCCCTACCCGGGCGGTGGGGCCTAGGCACTGTGTCCTCTTCCACTGACTTTCCAGGTAGCACTTTCCAGTCACTTCTGATTTTCAGCCAAAGGCAGCCTGGCAGGGTCTCTTCCTTAGAGACATAAAAGATAGCCCAAGGGAGTGTTTATTCAAGCTTCCCTGGTGGAAGAAGTGTTTGTCTGTTAAGAAGCCACAGCAATGGGTCTGCTCCCAGGGCCTCAGTTTCCCAGTCAGAACAGCCTTAGTAATCTCCAGAGCTCTCTGCTACAGAGCACACACGGGGCAATAGCTCTGAGGAGTGTTCCTTGAGGTTCCCTTTGCTTGGGGAATCCCTACCCGGGCGGTGGGGCCTAGGCACTGTGGCTTCTTCCACTGACTTTCCAGGTAGCACTTTCCAGCCCCTTGTGATTTTCAGCCAAAGGCAGCCTGGCAGGGTCTCTTCCTTAGAGTCATAAAAGGTAGCCCAAGGGAGTGCTTATCCAATCTTCCCTGGCGAAACAGGTGTTTGCTGTTATGAAGGGACAACAATGGGTTTGCCTTCAGGCCTCAGTTTCCTAGTCAGACCAGGCCTAGTATCCAGAGCTCTCTGCTACAGAGCACACATGGGGCATTAGCTCTGAGGAGGGTGCCTTGACGTTCACGGGCTTGGGGAAGCCCTACCCGGGCGGTGGGGCCTAGGCACTGTGGCCTCTTCCACTGACTTTCCAGGTAGCACTTTCCAGCACCTTGTGATTTGCAACTAAAGGCAACCTGGCACGTTCTCTTACTTAGAGTCATAAAAGGTAGCCCAAGGGAGTGCTTATTCAAGCTTCCCTGTTGCAAGAGCTGTTTGTCTGTTAAGAAGCCACAAGAATGGGTCTGCTCCCAGGCCCTCATGTTCCCAGTCAGAACAGACCTAGTAGTCTCCAGACCTCTCTGCTACAGAGCACACATGGGGCAATAGCTCAGAGGAGTGTTCCTTGAGGTTCCCTGGCTTGGGGAAGCCCTACCCGGTCGGTGCGGCCTAGGCACTGTGGCCTCTTCCACGGACTTTCCAGGTAGCACTTTCCAGCCCCTTGTGATTTTCAGCCAAAGGCAGCCTGGCAGGGTCTCTTTCTTACAGTTATAAAAGGTAACCCAAGGGAGTGCTTATTCAAGCTTCCCTGGTACAAGAGGTTTTTGTCTGTTAAGAAGCCACAACAATGGGTCTGTTTCCAGGGCCTCAGTTTCCCCGTCAGAACAGTCCTAGTCTCCAGACCTCTCTGCTACAGAGCACACATGGGGCAATAGCTCTGAGGAGTGTTCCTTGAGGTTCCCTGGCTTGGGGAAGCCCTACCCGGGCGGTGCGGCCTAGGCACTGTGGCCTCTTCCACTGACTTTCCAGGTAGCACTTTCCAGCCCCTTGTGATTTTCAGGAAAAAGGCAGCCTGGCAGGGTCTCTTCCTTAGAGTCATAAAAGGTAGCCCAAGGGAGTGCTTATTCAGGCTTCCCTGGTGCAAGAGGTGTTTGTCTGTTAAGAAGGCAGAACAATGGGTCTGCTCCCAGGGTCTCAGTTTCCCAAGAGAAGAGACCTAATAGTCTCCAGAGCTCTCTGCTATGGAGCACACATGGGGCAATAACTCTGAGGAGTGTTACTTGATGTTCCCTGGCTTGGGGAAGCCCTACGCGGGCGGTGGGGCCTAGGCCTAGGCACTGTGGCCTCTTCCACTGACTTTCCAGGTAGCACTTTCCAGCCCCTTGTGATTTTCAGCCAAAGACAGCCTGGCAGGGTCTCTTCCTTAGAGTCATAAAAGGTAGCCCAAGGGAGTGCTTATCCAATTTCCCTGGCGAAAACAGGTGTTTGCTGTTATGAATGGACAACAATAGGTTTGCCTCCATGTCTCAGTTTCCTAGTCAGACCAAGCCTAGTATCCAGAGCTCTCTGCTACAGAGCACACATGGGGCATTAGCTCTGAGGAGGGTGCCTTGACGTTCACGGGCTTGGGGAAGCCCTACCGGGGCGGTGGGGCCTAGGCACAATGGCCCCTACCACTGACTTTCCAGCTAGCACTTTCCAGCCCCTTGTGCTTTTCACCCAAATGGAGCCTGGCAGGGTCTCTTCCTTAGAGTCATAAAAGATAGCCCAAGGGAGTCCTTATTCAGACATCCCTGGTGCAAGAGGTGTTTGTCTGTTAAGTAGCCACAACAATGGGTCTGCTCCAGTGCCTCAGTTTCCCAGTCAGAACAGACCTAGTCTCCAGACCTCTCTGCTACAGAGCACACATGTGGCAATACATCTCAGAAGAGTTCCTTGAGGTTCCCTGGCTTGGGGAAGCCCTACTCGGGTGGTGGGGCCTAGGCACTGTGGCTTCTTCCACTGACTTTCCAGGTAGCACTTTCCAGCCCCTTGTGATTTTCAGCCAAAGGCAGCCTGGAAGGGTCTCTTCTTAGAGTCATAAAAGGTAGCCCAAGGGAGTGCTTATTCAAGCTTCCCTGGTGAAAGAGGTGTTTGTCTGTTAAGAAGCCACAACAATGGGTCTGCTCCCAGCGCCTCAGTTTCCAAGTCAGAACAGACCTAGTCTCCAGAGCTCTCTGCTACAGAGCACACATGGGGCAATAGCTCTGAGGAGTGTTCCTTGAGAGTTTCCCTTGCTTGGGGAAGCCCTACCCGGGCGGTGGGGCCTAGGCACTGTGGCTTCTTCCACTGACTTTCCAGGTAGCACTTTCCAGCCCCTTGTGATTTTCAGCCAAAGGCAGCCTGGCAGGGTCTCTTCCTTAGAGTCATAAAAGGTAGCCCAAGGGAGTGCTTATTCAAATCTTCCCTGGTGCAAGAGGTGTTTTGTCTGTTAAGAAGGCACAACAATGGGTTTGCCTTCAGGGCCTCAGTTTCCCAGTCAGACCAGACCTAGTATCCAGAGCTCTCTGCTACAGAGCACACATGGGGCAATTAGCTCTGAGGAGTGTTCCTTGAGGTTCCCTGGCTTGGGGAAGCCCTACCCGGGCGGTGGGGCCTAGGCACTGTGGCCTCTTCCACTGACTTTCCAGGTAGCACTTTCCAGCCCCTTGTGATTTTCAACCCAAAGGCAGCCTGGCAGGTTCTCTTCCTTAGAGTCATAAAAGGTAGCCCAAGGGAGTGCTTATTCAAGCTTCCCTGGTGCAAGAGCTGTTTGTCTGTTAAGAAGCCACAACAATGGGTCTGCTCCCAGGCCCTCAGTTCCCAGTCAGAACAGACCTAGTAGTCTCCAGAGCTCTCTGCTACAGAGCACACATGGGGCAATAGCTCTGAGGAGTGTGTTCCTTGAGGTTCCCTGGCTTGGGGAAGCCCTACCCGGGGCGGTGGGGCCTAGGCACTGTGGCCTCTTCCACTGACTTTCCAGGTAGCACTTTCCAGCCCCTTGTGATTTTCAGCCAAAGGCAGCCTGGCAGGGTCTCTTTCTTAGAGTCATAAAAGGTAGCCCAAGGGAGTGCTTATTCAAGCTTCCCTGGTGCAAGAGGTTTTTGTCTGTTAAGAAGCCACAACAATGGGTCTGCTTCCAGGGCCTCAGTTTCCCAGTCAGAACAGACCTAGTCTCCAGAGCTCTCTGCTACAGAGCACACATGGGGCAATAGCTCTGAGGAGTGTTCCTTGAGGTTCCCTGGCTTGGGGAAGCCCTACCCGGGCGGTGCGGCCTAGGCACTGTGGCCTCTTCCACTGACTTTCCAGGTAGCACTTTCCAGCCCCTTGTGATTTTCAGCCAAAAAGCAGCCTGGCAGGGTCTCTTCCTTAGAGTCATAAAAGGTAGCCCAAGGGAGTGCTTATTCAGGCTTCCCTGGTGCAAGAGGTGTTTGTCTGTTAAGAAGGCACAAAAATGGGGGTCTGCTCCCAGGGTCTCAGTTTCCCAGTCAGAACAGACCTAATAGTCTCCAGAGCTCTCTGCTACAGAGCACACATGGGGCAATAGCTCTGAGGAGTGTTTCTTGAGGTTCCCTGGCTTGGGGAAGCCCTACCCGGGCGGTGGGGGGCCTAGGCACTGTGGCCTCTTCCACTGACTTTCCAGGTAGCACTTTCCAGCCCCTTGTGATTTTCAGCCAAAGGCAGCCTGGCAGGGTCTCTTCCTTAGAGTCATAAAAGGTAGCCCAAGGGAGTGCTTATTCAATTTCCCTGGTGAAAGAGGTGTTTGTTGCTGTTATGAATGGACAACAATGGGTTTGCTCCCAGGTCTCAGTTTCCTAGTCAGACCAGACCTAGTATCCAGAGCTCTCTGCTACAGAGCACACATGGGGCATTAGCTCTGAGGAGGGTGCCTTGACGTTCACGGGCTTGGGGAAGCCCTACCGGGGCGGTGGGGCCTAGGCACTGTGGGCCCCTTCCACTGACTTTCCAGGTAGCACTTTCCAGCCCCTTGTGATTTTCAGCCAAATGCAGCCTGGCAGGGTCTCTTCCTTAGAGTCATAAAAGGTAGCCCAAGGGAGTGCTTATTCAGACTTCCCTGGTGCAAGAGGTGTTTGTCTGTTAAGAAGCCACAACAATGGGTCTGCTCCCAGGCCCTCAGTTTCCCAGTCAGAACAGACCTAGTCTCCAGAGCTCTCTGCTACAGAGCACACATGGGGCAATAGCTCTGAGGAGTGTTCCTTGAGGTTCCCTGGCTTGGGGAAGCCCTACCGGGTGGTGGGGCCTAGGCACTGTGGCTTCTTCCACTGACTTTCCAGGTAGCACTTTCCAGCCCCTTGTGATTTTCAGCCAAAGGCAGCCTGGCAGGGTCTCTTCTTAGAGTCATAAAAGGTAGCCCAAGGGAGTGCTTATTCAAGCTTCCCTGGTGCAAGAGGTGTTTGTCTGTTAAGAAGCCACAACAATGGGTCTGATCCCAGGGCCTCAGTTTCCCAGTCAGAACAGACCTAGTCTCCACAGCTCTCTGATACAGAGCACACATGGGCCCATAGCTCTCAGAAGTTTTCCTTGAGGTTCCCTGGCTTGGGGAAGTCCTACCCCGGCGCTGGCACCTAAGCACTGTGATCTCTTCCACTGACTTTCCAGGTAGCACTTTCCAGCCCCTTGTGATTTTCAGCAAAAAGGCAGCCTGGCAGTGTCTCTTCGTTGGATCCATAAAAAGTAACCCAAGGGAGTGCTTATTCAAGCTTCCCTGGTGCAAGAGGTGTTTGTCTGTTAAGAAGGCACAACAATGGGTCTGCTCCCAGGGCCTGAGTTTCCCAGTCAGAACAGACCTAGTATCTAGAGCTCTCTGCTACAGAGCACATATGGGGCAATAGCTCTGAGGAGTGTTCCTTGAGGTTCCCTGGCTTGGGGAAGCCCTACCCGGGCGGTGGGGCCTAGGCACTGTGGCCTCTTCCACTGACTTTCCAGGTAGCACTTTCCAGCCCCTTGTGATTTTCAGCCAAAGACAGCCTGGCAGGGTCTCTTCCTTAGAGTCATAAAAGGTAGCCCAAGGGAGTGCTTATCCAATTTTCCTGGCGAAACAGGTGTTTGCTGTTATGAATGGACAACAATAGGTTTGCCTCCATGTCTCAGTTTCCTAGCCAGACCAAGCCTAGTATCCAGAGCTCTCTGCTACAGAGCACACATGGGGCATTAGCTCTGAGGAGGGTGCCTTGACGTTAACGGGCTTGGGGAAGCCCTACCTGGGCGGTGGGGCCTAGGCACAATGGCCCCTACCACTGAATTTCCAGCTAGCACTTTCCAGCCCCTTGTGCTTTTCACCCAAATGGAGCCTGGCAGGGTCTCTTCCTTAGAGTCATAAAAGATAGCCCAAGGGAGTCCTTATTCAGACATCCCTGGTGCAAGAGGTGTTTGTCTGTTAAGTAGCCACAACAATGGGTCTGCTCCAGTGCCTCAGTTTCCCAATCAGAACAGACCTAGTCTCCAGACCTCTCTGCTACAGAGCACACATGTGGCAATACATCTAAGAAGAGTTCCTTGAGGTTCCCTGGCTTGGGGAATCCCTACTCGGGTGGTGGGGCCTAGGCACTGTGGCTTCTTCCACTGACTTTCCAGGTAGCACTTTCCAGCCCCTTGTGATTTTCAGCCAAAGGCAGCCTGTAAGGGTCTCTTCTTAGAGGCATAAAAGGTAGCCCAAGGGAGTGCTTATTCAAGTTTCCCTGGTGAAAGAGGTGTTTGTCTGTTAAGAAGCCACAACAGTGGGTCTGTCCCCAGAGCCTCAATTTCCCAGTCAGAACAGACCTAGTCTCCACAGCTCTCTGATACAGAGCACACATGGGGCAATAGCTCTGAGGAGTGTTCCTTGAGGTTCCCCGGTTTGGGGAAGCCCTACCCAGGCGGTGGGGCCTAGGCACTGTGGCCTCTTCCACTGACTTTCCAGGTAGCACTTTCCAGCCCCTTGTGATTTTCAGCCAAAGACAGCAGCCTGGCAGGGTCTCTTCCTTAGAGTCATAAAAGGTAGTCCAAGGAAGTGCTTATTCAGGCTTCCCTGGTGCAAGAGGTGTTTTTGGCTGTTAAGAAGCCACAATAATGGGTCTGCTCCCAGGGCCTGAGTTTCCCAGTCAGAACAGACCTAGTATCTAGAGCTCTCTGCTACAGGGCACATTTGGGGCAATAGCTCTGAGGAGTGTTCCTTGAGGTTCCCTGGCTTGGGGAAGCCCTACCCAGGCGGTGGGGCCTAGGCACTGTGTCCTCTTCCACTGACTTTCCAGGTAGCACTTTCCAGTCACATCTGATTTTTTCAGCCAAAGGCAGCCTGGCAGGGTCTCTTCCTTAGAGACATAAAAGATAGCCCAAGGGAGTGTTTATTCAAGCTTCCCTGGTGGAAGAAGTGTTTGTCTGTTAAGAAGCCACAGCAATGGGTCTGTTCCCAGGGCCTCAGTTTCCCAGTCAGAACAGCCTTAGTAATCTCCAGAGCTCTCTGCTACAGAGCACACACGGGGCAATAGCTCTGAGAAGTGTTCCTTGAGGTTCCCTTGCTTGGGGAATCCCTACCCGGGCGGTGGGGCCTAGGCACTGTGGCTTCTTCCACTGACTTTCCAGGTAGCACTTTCCAGCCCCTTGTGATTTTCAGCCAAAGGCAGCCTGGCAGGGTCTCTTCCTTAGAGTCATAAAAGGTAGCCCAAGGGAGTGCTTATCAAATCTTCCCTGGCGAAACAGGTGTTTGCTGTTATGAAGGGACAACAATGGGTTTGCCTTCAGGCCTCAGTTTCCTAGTCAGACCAGGCCTAGTATCCAGAGCTCTCTGCTAGAGAGCACACATAGGGCATTAGCTCTGAGGAGGGTGCCTTGACGTTCACGGGCTTGGGGAAGCCCTACCCGGGCGGTGGGGCCTAGGCACTGTGGCCTCTTCCACTGACTTTCCAGGTAGCACTTTCCAGCACCTTGTGATTTGCAACTAAAGGCAACCTGGCACGTTCTCTTACTTAGAGTCATAAAAGGTAGCCCAAGGGAGTGCTTATTCAAGCTTCCCTGTTGCAAGAGCTGTTTGTCTGTTAAGAAGCCACAAGAATGGGTCTGCTCCCAGGCCCTCATGTTCCCAGTCAGAACAGACCTAGTAGTCTCCAGACCTCTCTGCTACAGAGCACACATGGGGCAATAGCTCAGAGGAGTGTTCCTTGAGGTTCCCTGGCTTGGGGAAGCCCTACCCGGTCGGTGCGGCCTAGGCACTGTGGCCTCTTCCACGGACTTTCCAGGTAGCACTTTCCAGCCCCTTGTGATTTTCAGCCAAAGGCAGCCTGGCAGGGTCTCTTTCTTACAGTTATAAAAGGTAACCCAAGGGAGTGCTTATTCAAGCTTCCCTGGTACAAGAGGTGTTTGTCTGTTAAGAAGCCACAACAATGGGTCTGTTTCCAGGGCCTCAGTTTCCCCGTCAGAACAGTCCTAGTCTCCAGACCTCTCTGCTACAGAGCACACATGGGGCAATAGCTCTGAGGAGTGTTCCTTGAGGTTCCCTGGCTTGGGGAAGCCCTACCCGGGCGGTGCGGCCTAGGCACTGTGGCCTCTTCCACTGACTTTCCAGGTAGCAATTTCCAGCCCCTTGTGATTTTCAGGAAAAAGGCAGCCTGGCAGGGTCTCTTCCTTAGAGTCATAAAAGGTAGCCCAAGGGAGTGCTTATTCAGGCTTCCCTGGTGCAAGAGGTGTTTGTCTGTTAAGAAGGCAGAAAAATGGGTCTGCTCCCAGGGTCTCAGTTTCCCTATCAGAAGAGACCTAATAGTCTCCAGAGCTCTCTGCTATGGAGCACACATGGGGCAATAACTCTGAGGATTGTTACTTGATGTTCCCTGGCTTGGGGAAGCCCTATGCGGGCCGTGGGGCCTAGGCACTGTGGCCTCTTCCACTGACTTTCCAGGTAGCACTTTCCAGCCCCTTGTGATTTTCAGCCAAAGACAGCCTGGCAGGGTCTCTTCCTTAGTCATAAAAGGTAGCCCAAGGGAGTGCTTATCCAATTTCCCTGGCGAAACAGGTGTTTGCTGTTATGAATGGACAACAATAGGTTTGCCTCCATGTCTCAGTTTCCTAGTCAGACCAAGCCGAGTATCCAGAGCTCTCTGCTACAGAGCACACATGGGGCATTAGCTCTGAGGAGGGTGCCTTGACGTTCACGGGCTTGAGGAAGCCCTACCGGGGGTGGGGGGCTAGGCACAATGGCCCCTACCACTGACTTTCCAGCTAGCACTTTCCAGCCCCTTGTGCTTTTCACCCAAATGGAGCCTGGCAGGGTCTCTTCCTTAGAGTCATAAAAGATAGCCCAAGGGAGTCCTTATTCAGACATCCCTGGTGCAAGAGGTGTTTGTCTGTTAAGTAGCCACAACAATGGGTCTGCTCCAGTGCCTCAGTTTCCCAGTCAGAACAGACCTAGTCTCCAGACCTCTCTGCTACAGAGCACACATGTGGCAATACATCAGAAGAGTTCCTTGAGGTTCCCTGGCTTGGGGAAGTCCTACTCGGGTGGTGGGGCCTAGGCACTGTGGCTTCTTCCACTGACTTTCCAGGTAGCACTTTCCAGCCCCTTGTGATTTTCAGCCAAAGGCAGCCTGGAAGGGTCTCTTCTTAGAGTCATAAAAGGTAGCCCAAGGGAGTGCTTATTGAAGCTTCCCTGGTGAAAGAGGTGTTTGTCTGTTAAGAAGCCACAACAATGGGTCTGATCCCAGGACCTCAATTTCCCAGTCAGAACAGACCTAGTCTCCTGAGCTCTCTGCTACAGAGCACACATGGGGCAACAGCTCTGAGAAGTGTTCCTTGAGGTTCCCTTGCTTGGGGAATCCCTACCCGGGCGGTGGGGCCTAGGCACTGTGGCTTCTTCCACTGACTTTCCAGGTAGCACTTTCCAGCCCCTTGTGATTTTCAGCCAAAGGCAGCCTGGCAGGGTCTCTTCCTTAGAGTCATAAAAGGTAGCCCAAGGGAGTGCTTATCAAATCTTCCCTGGCGAAACAGGTGTTTGCTGTTATGAAGGGACAACAATGGGTTTGCCTTCAGGCCTCAGTTTCCTAGTCAGACCAGGCCTAGTATCCAGAGCTCTCTGCTACAGAGCACACATAGGGCATTAGCTCTGAGGAGGGTGCCTTGACGTTCACGGGGCTTGGGGAAGCCCTACCCGGGCGGTGGGGCCTAGGCACTGTGGCCTCTTCCACTGACTTTCCAGGTAGCACTTTCCAGCACCTTGTGATTTTGCAACTAAAGGCAACCTGGCACGTTCTCTTACTTAGAGTCATAAAAGGTAGCCCAAGGGAGTGCTTATTCAAGCTTCCCTGTTGCAAGAGCTGTTTTTGTCTGTTAAGAAGCCACAAGAATGGGTCTGCTCCCAGGCCCTCATGTTCCCAGTCAGAACAGACCTAGTAGTCTCCAGACCTCTCTGCTACAGAGCACACATGGGGCAATAGCTCAGAGGAGTGTTCCTTGAGGTTCCCTGGCTTGGGGAAGCCCTACCCGGTCGGTGCGGCCTAGGCACTGTGGCCTCTTCCACGGACTTTCCAGGTAGCACTTTCCAGCCCCTTGTGATTTTCAGCCAAAGGCAGCCTGGCAGGGTCTCTTTCTTACAGTTATAAAAGGTAACCCAAGGGAGTGCTTATTCAAGCTTCCCTGGTACAAGAGGTTTTTGTCTGTTAAGAAGCCACAACAATGGGTCTGTTTCCAGGGCCTCAGTTTCCCCGTCAGAACAGTCCTAGTCTCCAGACCTCTCTGCTACAGAGCACACATGGGGCAATAGCTCTGAGGAGTGTTCCTTGAGGTTCCCTGGCTTGGGGAAGCCCTACCCGGGCGGTGCGGCCTAGGCACTGTGGCCTCTTCCACTGACTTTCCAGGTAGCAATTTCCAGCCCCTTGTGATTTTCAGGAAAAAGGCAGCCTGGCAGGGTCTCTTCCTTAGAGTCATAAAAGGTAGCCCAAGGGAGTGCTTATTCAGGCTTCCCTGGTGCAAGAGGTGTTTGTCTGTTAAGAAGGCAGAAAAATGGGTCTGCTCCCAGGGTCTCAGTTTCCCTATCAGAAGAGACCTAATAGTCTCCAGAGCTCTCTGCTATGGAGCACACATGGGGCAATAACTCTGAGGATTGTTACTTGATGTTCCCTGGCTTGGGGAAGCCCTATGCGGGCCGTGGGGCCTAGGCACTGTGGCCTCTTCCACTGACTTTCCAGGTAGCACTTTCCAGCCCCTTGTGATTTTCAGCCAAAGACAGCCTGGCAGGGTCTCTTCCTTAGAGTCATAAAAGGTAGCCCAAGGGAGTGCTTATCCAATTTCCCTGGCGAAACAGGTGTTTGCTGTTATGAATGGACAACAATAGGTTTGCCTCCATGTCTCAGTTTCCTAGTCAGACCAAGCCGAGTATCCAGAGCTCTCTGCTACAGAGCACACATGGGGCATTAGCTCTGAGGAGGGTGCCTTGACGTTCACGGGCTTGGGGAAGCCCTACCGGGGCGGTGGGGCCTAGGCACAATGGCCCCTACCACTGACTTTCCAGCTAGCACTTTCCAGCCCCTTGTGCTTTTCACCCAAATGGAGCCTGGCAGGGTCTCTTCCTTAGAGTCATAAAAGATAGCCCAAGGGAGTCCTTATTCAGACATCCCTGGTGCAAGAGGTGTTTGTCTGTTAAGTAGCCACAACAATGGGTCTGCTCCAGTGCCTCAGTTTCCCAGTCAGAACAGACCTAGTCTCCAGACCTCTCTGCTACAGAGCACACATGTGGCAATACATCTCAGAAGAGTTCCTTGAGGTTCCCTGGCTTGGGGAAGCCCTACTCGGGTGGTGGGGCCTAGGCACTGTGGCTTCTTCCACTGACTTTCCAGGTAGCACTTTCCAGCCCCTTGTGATTTTCAGCCAAAGGCAGCCTGGAAGGGTCTCTTCTTAGAGTCATAAAAGGTAGCCCAAGGGAGTGCTTATTCAAGCTTCCCTGGTGAAAGAGGTGTTTGTCTGTTAAGAAGCCACAACAATGGGTCTGATCCCAGGGCCTCAATTTCCCAGTCAGAACAGACCTAGTCTCCAGAGCTCTCTGCTACAGAGCACACATGGGGCAATAGCTCTGAGAAGTGTTCCTTGAGGTTCCCTTGCTTGGGGAATCCCTACCCGGGCGGTGGGGCCTAGGCACTGTGGCTTCTTCCACTGACTTTCCAGGTAGCACTTTCCAGCCCCTTGTGATTTTCAGCCAAAGGCAGCCTGGCAGGGTCTCTTCCTTAGAGTCATAAAAGGTAGCCCAAGGGAGTGCTTATCAAATCTTCCCTGGCGAAACAGGTGTTTGCTGTTATGAAAGGACAACAATGGGTTTGCCTTCAGGCCTCAGTTTCCTAGTCAGACCAGGCCTAGTATCCAGAGCTCTCTGCTACAGAGCACACATAGGGCATTAGCTCTGAGGAGGGTGCCTTGACGTTCACGGGCTTGGGGAAGCCCTACCCGGGCGGTGGGGCCTAGGCACTGTGGCCTCTTCCACTGACTTTCCAGGTAGCACTTTCCAGCACCTTGTGATTTGCAACTAAAGGCAACCTGGCACGTTCTCTTACTTAGAGTCATAAAAGGTAGCCCAAGGGAGTGCTTATTCAAGCTTCCCTGTTGCAAGAGCTGTTTGTCTGTTAAGAAGCCACAAGAATGGGTCTGCTCCCAGGCCCTCATGTTCCCAGTCAGAACAGACCTAGTAGTCTCCAGACCTCTCTGCTACAGAGCACACATGGGGCAATAGCTCAGAGGAGTGTTCCTTGAGGTTCCCTGGCTTGGGGAAGCCCTACCCGGTCGGTGCGGCCTAGGCACTGTGGCCTCTTCCACGGACTTTCCAGGTAGCACTTTCCAGCCCCTTGTGATTTTCAGCCAAAGGCAGCCTGGCAGGGTCTCTTTCTTACAGTTATAAAAGGTAACCCAAGGGAGTGCTTATTCAAGCTTCCCTGGTACAAGAGGTTTTTGTCTGTTAAGAAGCCACAACAATGGTCTCTGTTTCCAGGGCCTCAGTTTCCCCGTCAGAACAGTCCTAGTCTCCAGACCTCTCTGCTACAGAGCACACATGGGGCAATAGCTCTGAGGAGTGTTCCTTGAGGTTCCCTGGCTTGGGGAAGCCCTACCCGGGCGGTGCGGCCTAGGCACTGTGGCCTCTTCCACTGACTTTCCAGGTAGCACTTTCCAGCCCCTTGTGATTTTCAGGAAAAAGGCAGCCTGGCAGGGTCTCTTCCTTAGAGTCATATAAGGTAGCCCAAGGGAGTGCTTATTCAGGCTTCCCTGGTGCAAGAGGTGTTTGTCTGTTAAGAAGGCAGAAAATGGGTCTGCTCCCAGGGTCTCAGTTTCCCAATCAGAAGAGACCTAATAGTCTCCAGAGCTCTCTGCTATGGAGCACACATGGGGCAATAACTCTGAGGAGTGTTACTTGATGTTCCCTGGCTTGGGGAAGCCCTATGCGGGCGGTGGGGCCTAGGCACTGTGGCCTGCCTCTTCCACTGACTTTCCAGGTAGCACTTTCCAGCCCCTTGTGATTTTCAGCCAAAGACAGCCTGGCAGGGTCTCTTCCTTAGAGTCATAAAAGGTAGCCCAAGGGAGTGCTTATCCAATTTCCCTGGCGAAAAACAGGTGTTTGCTGTTATGAATGGACAACAATAGGTTTGCCTCCATGTCTCAGTTTCCTAGTCAGACCAAGCCTAGTATCCAGAGCTCTCTGCTACAGAGCACACACATGGGGCATTAGCTCTGAGGAGGGTGCCTTGACGTTCACGGGCTTGGGGAAGCCCTACCGGGGCGGTGGGGCCTAGGCACAATGGCCCCTACCACTGACTTTCCAGCTAGCACTTTCCAGCCCCCCTTGTGCTTTTCACCCAAAATGGAGCCTGGCAGGGTCTCTTCCTTAGAGTCATAAAAGATAGCCCAAGGGAGTCCTTATTCAGACATCCCTGGTGCAAGAGGTGTTTGTCTGTTAAGTAGCCACAACAATGGGTCTGCTCCAGTGCCTCAGTTTCCCAGTCAGAACAGACCTAGTCTCCAGACCTCTCTCTGCTACAGAGCACACATGTGGCAATACATCTCAGAAGAGTTCCTTGAGGTTCCCTGGCTTGGGGAAGCCCTACTCGGGTGGTGGGGCCTAGGCACTGTGGCTTCTTCCACTGACTTTCCAGGTAGCACTTTCCAGCCCCTTGTGATTTTCAGCCAAAGGCAGCCTGGAAGGGTCTCTTCTTAGAGTCATAAAAGGTAGCCCAAGGGAGTGCTTATTCAAGCTTCCCTGGTGAAAGAGGTGTTTGTCTGTTAAGAAGCCACAACAATGGGTCTGATCCCAGGGCCTCAATTTCCCAGTCAGAACAGACCTAGTCTCCAGAGAGCTCTCTGCTACAGAGCACACATGGGGCAATAGCTCTGAGGAGTGTTCCTTGAGGTTCCCCGGCTTGGGGAAGCCCTACCCGGGCGGTGGGGCCTAGGCACTGTGGGCTCTTCCACTGACTTTCCAGGTAGCACTTTCAAGCCCCTTGTGATTTTCAGCCAAAGGCAGCCTGGCAGATTCTCTTCCTTTGAGTCATAAAAGGTAGCCCAAAGGAGTGCTTATTCAGGCTTCCCTGGTGTAAGAGGTGTTTGTCTGTTAAGAAGCCACAACAATGTGTCTGCTTCCAGGGCCTCAGTTTCCCAGTCAGAACAGACCTAGTCTCCAGAGCTCACTGTTACAGAGCACACATCGGTCAATAGCTATGAAGAGTGTTCCTTGAGGTTCCCTGTCTTGAGGAAACCCTACACGGGCAGTAGGGGCCTAGGCACTGTGGCCTCTTCCACGGACTTTCCAGGTAGTACTTTCCAGCCCCTTGTGATTTTCAGCCAAAGGCAGCCTGGCAGGGTCTCTTCCTTAGAGTCATAAAAGGTAGCCCAAGGGAGTCCTTATTCAGACATCCCTGGTGCAAGAGGTGTTTGTCTGTTAAGTAGCCACAACAATGGGTCTGCTCCCAGGGCCTGAGTTTTCCCCGTCAGAACAGACCTAGTCTCCAGACCTCTCTGCTACAGAGCACACATGGGGCAATACATCTCTGAGAAGAGTTCCTTGAGGTTCCCTGGCTTGGGGAAGCCCTACTCGGGTGGTGGGGCCTAGGCACTGTGGCTTCTTCCACTGACTTTCCAGGTAGCACTTTCCAGCCCCTTGTGATTTTCAGCCAAAGAGAGTCTGTCAGGGTCTCTTCCTTAGAGTCATAAAAGGTAGCCCAAGGGAGTGCTTATTCAGGCTTCCCTGGTGCAAGAGGTGTTTGGCTGTTAAGAAGCCACAATAATGGGTCTGCTCCCAGGGCCTGAGATTCCCAGTCAGAACAGACCTAGTATCTAGAGCTCTCTGCTACAGAGCACATATGGGGGCAATAACTCTGAGGAGTGTTCCTTGAGGTTCCCTGGCTTGGGGAAGCCCTACCCAGGCGGTGGGGCCTAGGCACTGTGTTCTCTTCCACTGACTTTCCTGGTAGAACTTTCCAGCCACTTCTGATTTTCAGCCAAAGGCAGCCTGGCAGGGTCTCTTCCTTAGAGTCATAAAAGGTAACCCAAGGGAGTGCTTATTCAAGCTTCCCTGGTGGAAGAAGTGTTTGTCTGTTAAGAAGCCACAGCAATGGGTCTGCTTCCAGGGCCTCAGTTTCCCAGTCAGAACAGCCTTAGTAATCTCCAGAGCTCTCTGCTACAGAGCACACATGGGGCATTAGCTCTGAGGAGGGTGCCTTGACGTTCACGGGCTTGGGGAAGCCCTACCGGGGCGGTGGGGCCTAGGCACAATGGCCCCTACCACTGACTTTCCAGCTAGCACTTTCCAGCCCCTTGTGCTTTTCAACCAAATGGAGCATGTCAGGGTCTTTTCCTTATAGTCATGAAAGATAGCCCAAGGGAGTGCTTATTCAGACTTCCCTGGTGCAAAAGGTGTTTGTCTGTTAAGTAACCACAACAATGGGTCTGCCCCCAGCGCCTCAGTTTCCCAGTCAGAACAGACCTAGTCTCCAGAGGTCTCTGCTACGGAGCACACATGGGGCAATAGCTCTGAGGAGTGTTCCTTGAGGTTCCCCGCCTTGGGGAAGCCCTACCCGGGCGGTGGGGCTTAGGCACTGTGGCCTCTTCCACTGACTTTCCAGGTCGCACTTTCCAGCCCTTTGTGACTTTCAGCCAAAGGCAGCCTGGCTGGTTCTCTTCCTTAGACTCATAAAAGGTAGCCCAAAGGAGTGCTTATTCAGGGTTCCCTGCTGCAAGAGCTGTTTGTCTGTTAAGAAGCCACAGCAATGGGTCAGTTCCGAGGTCCTCAGTTTCCAGTCAGAACAGACCTAGTAGTATCCAGAGCCCTCTTCTACAGAGCACACACTGGGGCAATAGCTCTGAGGAGTGTTCCTTGAGGTTCCCTGGTTTGGGGAAGCCCTACCCGGGCGGTGGTGCCTAGGCACTGTGGCCTCTTCCACTGACTTTCCAGGTAGCACTTTCCAGCCCCTTGTGATTTTCAGCCAAAGGCAGCCTGGCAGGGTCTCTTCCTTAGAGTCATAAAAAAGGTAGCCCAAGGGAGTGCTTATTCAGGCCTCCCTGGTCCAAGAGGTGTTTGTCTGTTAAGAAGCCACAACAATGCGTCTGCTTCAGGGCCTGAGTTTCCCAGTCAGAAGATACCTAGTCTCCAGAGCTCACTGTTACAGAGCACACATCGGGCAATAGCTATGAAGAGTGTTCCTTGAGGTTCCCTGTCTTGAGGAAGCCCTACACGGGCAGTAGGGCCTAGGCACTGTGGCCTCTTCCACGGACTTTCCAGGTAGTACTTTCCAGCCCCCCTTGTGATTTTCAGCTAAAGGCAGCCTGGCAGGTTCTCTTCCTTAGAGTCATAAAAGTTAGCCCAAGGGAGTGCTTATTCAGGCTTCCCTGGTACAAGAGGTGTTTGTCCGTTAAGAAGCCACAGCAATTGGTCTGCTTCCAGGGACTCAGTTTTTCCTAGTCAGAACAGCCCTAGTAGTCTCCAGAGCTCTCTGCTACAGAGCACACACGGGGCAATAGCTCTGAGGAGTGTTCCTTGAGTTTGCCCGGCTTGGGGAGTCCCCTACCCGGGCGGTGGGGCCTAGGCACAGTGGCCTGTTCCACTGACTTTCCAGGTAGCACTTTCCAGCCCCTTGTGATTTTCAGCCAAAGGCAGCCTGGCAGGGACTGTTCCTTAGAGTCATAAAACGTATCCCAAGGGAGTGCTTATTCAGGCTTCCCTGGTACAAGAGGTGTTTGTCTGTTAAGAAAGAATCCACAAGAATGGGTCTGCTCCCAGGGCTTGAGTTTCCCCGTCAGAACAGACCTAGTCTCCAGAGCTCTCTGCTACAGAGCACACATGGGGCAATAGCTCTGAGGAGTGTTCCTTGAGGTTCCCTGGCTTGGGGGGTAGCCCTACCCGGGTGGTGGGCCTAGGCACTCTGGCCTCTTCAACTGACTTTCCACGTAGCACTTTTCAGCCACTTGTGATTTTCAGCCACAGTGCCGCCCTGGCAGTTTCTCTTCCTTAGAGTCATAAAAGGTAGCCCAAGGATGTGCTTATCCAATCTTCCTTGGCAAAAAAAAGGTGTTTGCTGTTAAGAAGTCACAACAATGGGTTTGCCTCCAGGCCTCAGGGTCCCAGTCAGACCAGGCCTAGTCTCCAGAGCTCTGTGCTACAGAGCACACATGGGGCATTAGCTCTGAGGAGGGTGCCTTGATGTTCACGGGCTTGGGGAAGCCCTACCGGGGCGGGGGGCCTAGGCAAAATGGCCCCAACCACTGACTTTCCAGCTAGCACTTTCCAGCCCGTTGTGATTTTCAACCAAATGGAGCCTGGCAAGGTCTCTTCCTTAGAATAATAAAAGATAGCCCAACGTAGTGCTTATTCAGGCTTCCCTGGTGCAAGAGGTGTTTGTCTGTTAAGTAGCCACAACAATGGGTCTGCTCCCAGGTCTCAGTTTCCCAGTGAGAACAGACCTAGTCTCCAGAGCTCTCTGCTACAGAGCACACATGGGGCAATAGCTCTGAGGAGTGTTCCTTGAGGTTCCCTGGATTGGAGAAGCCCTACCCGGGCGGAGGGGCCTAGGCACTGTGGCCTCTTCCACTGACTTTCCAGGTAGTACTTTCCAGCACCTTGTGATTTTCAGCCAAATGCAGCCTGGCAGTGTCTCTTCCTTAAAGTCATAAAAGGTAGCCCAAGGCAGTGCTTATTCAGGCTCCCCTGGTGCAAGAGGTGTTTGTCTGTTAAGAAGCCACAACAATGGGTCTGCTCCCAGGGCCTCAGTTTCCCAGTCAGAACAGACCTAGTCTCCAGAACTCTCTGCTACAGAGCACACATGGGGCAATAGCTCTGAGGAGTGTTCCTTGAGGTTCCCTGGCTTGGGGAAGCCCTATCCGGGCGGGGGGCCTAGGCACTGTGGCCTCTTCCACTGACTTTCCAGGTAGTACTTTCCAGCCCCTTGTGATTTTCAGCCAAAGGCAGCCTGGCAGGGTCTCTTTCCTTAGAGTCATAAAAGGTAGCCCAAGGGAGTGCTTTATTCAGGCTTCCCTGGTGCAAGAGGTGTTTGTCTGTTAAAGAAGCCACAACAATGGGTCTGCTCCCAGGGCCTCAGTTTTTCCCAGTCAGAACAGACCTAGTCTCCAGAGCTCTCTGCTACAGAGCACACATGGGGCAATAGCTCTGAGGAGTGTTCCTTGAGGTTCCCTGGCTTGGGGAAGCCCTACCCCTGGTGGGGCCTAGGCACTGTGGCCTCTTCCACTGACTTTCCAGGTAGCACTTTCAGCAGCCCCTTGTGATTTTCAGCCAAAGGCAGCCTGACACGGTCACTTCCTTAGAGTCATAAAAGGTAGCCCAAGGGAATGCTTATTCATGCTTCCCTGGTGCAACAGGTGTTTGTCTGTTAAGAAGCCACAACAATGGGTCTGCTCCCAGGGCCTCAGTTTCCCAGTGAGAACAGACCTAGTCTCCAGAACTCTCTGCTACCGAGCACATATGGGGCAAATAGCTCTGAGGAGTGTTCCTTGAGGTTCCACGGCTTGGGGAAGCCCAATCCCGGCGGTGGGGCCTAGGCACTGTGGCCATTTACACTGACTTTCAACGTAGCACTTTCCAGCCCCTTGTGATTTTCAGCCAAAGGCAGCCTGGCAGGGTCTCTTCCTTAGAGTCATAAAAAGTAGCCCAAGGGACTGCTTATTCAAGCTTCCCTGGTGCAACAGGTGTTTGTCTGTTAAGAAGCCACAACAATGGGTCAAATCCCAGGGCCTCAGTTTTCCAGTCAGAACAGACCTAGTCTCCATAGCTCTCTGATACAGAGCACACATGGGGCAGTAGCTCTGAGGAGTGTTCCTTGAGGTTCCCTGGCTTGGGGAAGCCCTACCCGGGTGGTGCGGCCTAGGCACTGTGGCCTCTTCCACTGATTTTCCACATAGCACTTTCCAGCCACTTGTGATTTTCAGCCAAAGGCAGCCTGGCAGGGTCTCTTCTTTAGAGTCAGTCATAAAAGGTAGCCCAAGGGAGTGCTTATCCAATCTTCCCTGGCGAAACAGTTGTTTGCTGTTATGAAGGCACAACAATGGGTTTGCCTCCAGGCCTCAGTTTCCAGGTCAGAACAGACCTAGTAGTCTCCAGAGCTCTCTGCTACAGAGCACACATGGGGGGCATTAGCTCTGAGGAGGGTACCTTGATGTTCTCGGTCTTGGGGAAGCCCTACCCGGACGGTGGGGCCTAGGCACTGTGTTGTCTTCCACTGCCTTTCCAGGTAGCACTTTCCAGCCCCTTGTGATTTTCAGCCAAAGGCAGCCTGGCAAGATCTCTTCCTTAGGGTCATTAAAGGTAGCCCAAGGGAATGCTTATTCAGGCTTCCTTGGTGCAAGAGGTGTTTTTGGCTGTTAAGAAGAAACAACACATGCGTCTGCTCCCAGGGCCTAAGTTTCCGAGTCAGAACAAACCTAGTCTCCAGAGCTCTCTGCTACAGAGCACACATGGGGCAATAGCTCTGAGAGGAGTGTTCCTTGAGGTTCCCTGGCTTGGGGAAGCCCTACCCGGGCGGTGGGACCTAGGCACTGTGGCCTCTTCCACTGACCTTCCTGGTAGCACTTTCTAGCCCCTTGTGATTTTCAGCCAAAGGCAGCCTGGCAGGGTCTCTTCCTTAGAGTCACAAAAGGTAACCCAAAGGAGTGCTTATTCAGGCTTCCCTGGTGCAAGAGGTGTTTGTCTGTTAAGAAGCCACAACAATGGGTCTGTTCCCGGGACATCAGTTTCCCAGTCAGAACAGACCTAGTAGTCTCCAGAGCTCTCTGCTACAGAGCACACATGGGGCAATAGCTCTGAGGAGTGTTCCTTGAGCTTCCCTGGCTTCGTGAAGGCCTACCCAGGGGGTGGGGCCTAGGCACCGTGGCCTGTTCCACTGACTTTCCAGGTAGCACGTTCCAGCCCCTTGTGATTTTCAGCCAATTGCAGCCTGGCAGTGTCTCTTCCTTAGAATCATAAAAAAGTAGCCCCCAAAGTGCTTATTCAGGTTTCCCTGGTACAAGAGTTGTTTGTTAAGAAGCCACAACAAATAGGTCTGCTCCCAGGCCCTCAGTTTTAGAGTCAGAACAGACCTAGTCTCCGGAGCTCTCTGCTATCGAGCACACACGCAGCAATTGCTCTGAGGAGTGTTCCTTGAGGTTCCCTGGCTTGGGGAAGCCCTACCCGGGCGGTGGGGCCTAGGCACTGTGGCCTCTTCCACTGACTTTCCAGGTAGCACTTTCCAGCCGCTTGTGATTTTCAGTTAAAGGCAGCCTGGTAGGGTCTCTTCCTTAGAGTCATAAATGGTAGCCCAAGGAAGTGCTTACTCAAGCTCCCCTGGTGCAAGAGGTGTTTGTCTGTTAAGAAGCCACAACAATGGGGTCTGCTCCCAGGGATTCAGTTTCCCAGTCAGAACATACCTAGTCTCCAGAGCTCACTGTTACAGAGCACACATGGGGCAATAGCTCTGAGGAGTGTTCCTTGAGGTTCCCTGGCTTGGGGAAGCCCTACCCGGGTGGTAGGGCCTAGGCACTGTGGACTCTTCCACTGACTTTCCAGGTATCACTTCCCAGTCCCTTGTGATTTTCAGCTAGATGCAGCCTTGCAGGATCTCTTCCTTAGAGTCAAAAAAGGTAGCCCAAGGGACTGCTTATTCAGTCTTCCCTGGTGCAAGAGGTGTTTGGCTGTGAAGACGCCAGAACAATGGCTCTGCTCCCAGGGCCTCAGTTTCCCAGTCAGAACAGACCTAGTCTCCAGAGCTCTCTGCTACAGAGCAGACATGGGGAAAAAGCGCTGTGGAGGGTGCCTTCACGTTCCAGGGCACTGTCGAAGCCTTACCTGGGCTTTGGAGCCTAGGCACTGTGGCCTCTTTCACTGACTTTCCAGGTATCACTTCCCAGCCCCTTGTGATTTTCAGCCAGATGCAGCCTTGCAGGCTCTCTTCCTTAGAGTCAAAAAAGGAAGCCCAAGGGGGTGCTTATTAAGGCTTCCCTGGTACAAGTGGTTTTTGTCTGTTAAGAAGCCACAACAATGGGTCTGCTCCAGGGCCTCAGTTTCCGCGTCAGAACAGACCTAGTCTCCAGAGCTCTCTGCTACAGAGCACACATGGGGCAATAGCTCTGAGGAGTGTTTCTTGAGGTTCCCTGGCTTGGGGAAGCCCTACCCGTGTGGTGCGACCTAGGCACTGTGGATTCTTCCACTGACTTTCCACGTAGCACTTTACAGCCCCTTGTGATTTTCAGCCAAAAGCAGCCTGGCACGGTCTCTTCTTAGAGTCATAAAAGGTAGCCCAAGGGAGTGCTTATTCAACCTTCCCTGGTGCAAGAGGTGTTTGTCTGTTAAGTAGCCACAACAATGGGTCTGCTCCCAGGGCCTCAGATTCCCAGACAGAACAGACCTAGTCTCCAGAGCTCTCTGCTACAGAGCACACATGTGGCAATAGATCTTAGGAGTGTTCCTTGAGGTTCCCTGGCTTGGGGAAGCCCTACTCGGTTGATGGAGCCTAGGCAGTGGCTTCTTCCACTGACTTTCCAGGTAGCACTTTCCAGCGCCTTGTGATTTTCAGCCAAAGGCAGCCTGGCAGGGTCTCTTCTTAGAGTCATAAAAGGTAGCCCAAGGGAGTGCTTATTCAAGCTTCCCTGGTGCAAGAGGTGTTTGTCTGTTAAGAAGCCACAACAATGGGTCTGATACCAGGGCCTCAGTTTCCCAGTCAGAACAGACCTAGTCTCCACAGCTCTCTGTTACAGAACACACATGGGGCAATAGTTCTGAGGAGTGTTCCTTGAGGTTCCCTGGCTTGGGGAAGCCCTACACCGGCGGTGGCACCTAGGCACTGTGATCTCTTCCACTGACTTTCCAGGTAACACTTTCCAGCCCCTTGTGATTTTCAGCAAAAAGGCAGTCTGGCAGGGTCTCTTCCTTAGAGTCATAAAAAGTAACCCAAGGGAGTGCTTATACAAGCTTCCCTGGTGCAAGAGGTGTTTGTCTGTTAAGAAGCCACAACAATGGGTCTTCTCCCAGGGCCTAAGTTTCCCAGCCAGAACAGACCTAGTCTCCAGAGCTCTCTGCTACAGAGCACACAAGGGGCAACAGCTCTGAGGCGTGTTCCTTGAGTTTCCCCCTTTGGGGAAGCCCTACCCGGGCGGTGGGGCCTAGGCACTGTGGGCTCTTCCCTTGACTTTCCAGGTAGCCCTTTCCAGCCCCTTGTGATTTTCAGCCAAAGGCAGCCTGGAAGAGTCTCTTCCTTAGAGTCATAAAAGGTAGCCCAAAGGAGTGCTTATTCAGGCTCCCCTGGTGCAAGAGGTGTTTGTCTGTTAAGAAGTCACAACAATGGATCTGCTCCCAGGGCCTCAGTTTCCCAGTCAGAACAGACCTAGTAGTCTCCAGAGCTGGCTGCTACAGAGCACACATGGGGCAACAGCTCTGAGGAGTGTTCCTTGATGTTCCCTGGCTTGGGGAAGCTCTTCCCGGGCGGTGGGGCCTAGGCACTGTGGCCTCTTCCACTGACTTTCCAGGTAGCACTTTCCAGCCCATTGTAATTTTCAGCCAAAGACAGCCTGGCAGGGTCTCTTCCACAGAGTCATAAAAGGTAGCCCAAGGGAGTGCTCATTCAAGCTTCCCCCTGTGCAAAGGTGTTTGTCTGTTAAGAAGCCACAGCAATGGGTCTGTTCCGAGGGCCTCAGTTTCCAGTCAGAAAAGACCTAGTAGTCTCCAGAGCCCTCTGATACAGAGCACACATAGGGCAATAGCTCTGAGGAGTGTTCTGACTTTCCAGGTAGCACTTTCCAGCCCCTTGTGATTTTCAGCCAAAGACAGCCTTGCAGGGTCTCTTCCTTAGAGTCATAAAAAGGTAGCCCAAGGGAGTGCTTATTCAAGCTTCCCTGGTGCAAGAGGTGTTTGGCTGTTAAGAAGCCACAACAATGGGTCTGCTCCCAGGGGCCTCAGTTTCCCAGTCAGAACAGACCTAGTAGTCTCCAGAGCTCTCTGCTACAGAGCACACATGGGGAAAATAGCTCTGAGGAGGGTTCCTTGAGGTTCCCCGGCTTGGGGAAGCCCTACCCGGGCGGTGGGGGCCTAGGCACTGTGGCCTCTTTTCACTGACTTTCCAGGTAGCACTTTCCAGCCCCTTGTGATTTTCAGCCAATGCAGCCTTGCAGGGTCTCTTCCTTAGAGTCATAAAAAGGTAGCCCAAGGGAGTGCTTATTCAGTCTTCCCTGGTGCAAGAGGTGTTTGGCTGTTAAGAAGCCACAACAATGGGTCTGCTCCCAGGGCCTCAGTTTCCCAGTCAGAACAGACCTAGTCTCCAGAGCTCTCTGCTACAGAGCAGACATGGGGCAATAGCTCTGAGGAGGGTTCCTTGAGGTTCCCTGGCACTGTGGGGAAGCCCTACCCGGGCTTTGGGGCCTAGGCACTGTGGCCTCTTTCACTGACTTTCCAGGTATCACTTTCCCAGCCCCTTGTGATTTTCAGCCAGATGCAGCCTTGCAGGGTCTCTTCCTTAGAGTCAAAAAAGGTAGCCCAAGGGACTGCTTATTCAGTCTTCCCTGGTGCAAGAGGTGTTTGGCTGTGAAGACGCCAGAACAATGGCTCTGCTCCCAGGGCCTCAGTTTCCCAGTCAGAACAGACCTAGTCTCCAGAGCTCTCTGCTACAGAGCAGACATGGGGAAAAAGCTCTGAGGAGGGTTCCTTGAGGTTCCCTGGCTTGGGGAAGCCCTACCCGGGCTGGTGGGGCCTAGGCACTGTGGCCTCTTTCACTGACTTTTTCCAGGTATCACTTCCCAGCCCCTTGTGATTTTCAGCCAGATGCAGCCTTGCAGGGTCTCTTCCTTAGAGTCAAAAAAGGTAGCCCAAGGGGACTGCTTATTCAGTCTTCCCTGGTGCAAGAGGTGTTTGGCTGTGAAGACGCCAGAACAATGGGTCTGCTCCCAGGGCCTCAGTTTCCCAGTCAGAACAGACCTAGTCTCCAGAGCTCTCTGCTACAGAGCAGACATGGGGAAAAAGCTCTGAGGAGGGTTCCTTGAGGTTCCCTGGCTTGGGGAAGCCCTACCCGGGCTTTGGGGCCTAGGCACTGTGGCCTCTTTCACTGACTTTCCAGGTATCACTTTCCAGCCCCTTGTGATTTTCAGCCAGATGCAGCCTTGCAGGGTCTCTTCCTTAGAGTCAAAAAAGGTAGCCCAAGGGACTGCTTATTCAGTCTTCCCTGGTGCAAGAGGTGTTTGGCTGTGAAGACGCCAGAACAATGGCTCTGCTCCCAGGGCCTCAGTTTCCCAGTCAGAACAGACCTAGTCTCCAGAGCTCTCTGCTACAGAGCAGACATGGGGAAAAAGCTCTGAGGAGGGTGCCTTCAGGTTCCAGGGCACTGTCGAAGCCTTACCTGGGCTTTGGGCCTAGGCACTGTGGCCTCTTTCACTGACTTTCCAGGTATCACTTCCCAGCCCCTTGTGATTTTCAGCCAGATGCAGCCTTGCAGGGTCTCTTCCTTAGAGTCAAAAAAGGTAGCCCAAGGGACTGCTTATTCAGTCTTCCCTGGTGCAAGAGGTGTTTGGCTGTGAAGACGCCAGAAAAATGGCTCTGCTCCCAGGGCCTCAGTTTCCCAGTCAGAACAGACCTAGTCTCCAGAGCTCTCTGCTACAGAGCAGACATGGGGAAAAAAGCTCTGAGGAGGGTTCCTTGAGGTTCCAGGGCCTTGGGGAAGCCTACCTGGGCTTTGGAGCCTAGGCACTGTGGCCTCTTTCACTGACTTTCCAGGTATCACTTCCCAGCCCCTTGTGATTTTCAGCCAGATGCAGCCTTGCAGGGTCTCTTCCTTAGAGTCAAAAAAGGTAGCCCAAGGGACTGCTTATTCAGTCTTCCCTGGTGCAAGAGGTGTTTGGCTGTGAAGACGCCAGAACAATGGCTCTGCTCCCAGGGCCTCAGTTTCCCAGTCAGAACAGACCTAGTCTCCAGAGCTCTCTGCTACAGAGCAGACATGGGGAAAAAGCTCTGAGTGGAGGGTGCCTTCACGTTCCAGGGCACTGTCGAAGCCTTACCTGGGCTTTGGAGCCTAGGCACTGTGGCCTCTTTCACTGACTTTCCAGGTATCACTTCCCAGCCCCTTGTGATTTTCAGCCAGATGCAGCCTTGCAGGGTCTCTTCCTTAGAGTCAAAAAAGGTAGCCCAAGGGACTGCTTATTCAGTCTTCCCTGGTGCAAGAGGTGTTTGGCTGTGAAGACGCCAGAACAATGGCTCTGCTCCCAGGGCCTCAGTTTCCCAGTCAGAACAGACCTAGTCTCCAGAGCTCTCTGCTACAGAGCAGACATGGGGAAATAGCTCTGTGGAGGGTTCCTTGAGGCTCCCTGCCTTGGGGAAGCCCTACCCAGTTGCTGGGGCCTAGGCACTGTGGCCTCTTTCACTGACTTTCCAGGTATCACTTCCCAGCCCCTTGTGATTTTCAGCCAGATGCAGCCTTGCAGGGTCTCTTCCTTAGAGTCAAAAAAGGTAGCCCAAGGGACTGCTTATTCAGTCTTCCCTGGTGCAAGAGGTGTTTGGCTGTGAAGACGCCAGAACAATGGCTCTGCTCCCAGGGCCTCAGTTTCCCAGTCAGAACAGACCTAGTCTCCAGAGCTCTCTGCTACAGAGCAGACATGGGGAAAAAAGCGCTGTGGAGGGTGCCTTCACGTTCCAGGGCACTGTCGAAGCCTTACCTGGGCTTTGGAGCCTAGGCACTGTGGCCTCTTTCACTGACTTTCCAGGTATCACTTCCCAGCCCCTTGTGATTTTCAGCCAGATGCAGCCTTGCAGGGTCTCTTCCTTAGAGTCAAAAAAGGTAGCCCAAGGGACTGCTTATTCAGTCTTCCCTGGTGCAAGAGGTGTTTGGCTGTGAAGACGCCAGAACAATGGCTCTGCTCCCAGGGCCTCAGTTTCCCAGTCAGAACAGACCTAGTCTCCAGAGCTCTCTGCTACAGAGCAGACATGGGGAAAAAGCGCTGTGGAGGGTGCCTTGAGGCTCCCTGCACTTGTCGAAGCCTTACCCAGGGCTTTGGGGCCTAGGCACTGTGGCCTCTTTCACTGACTTTCCAGGTATCACTTCCCAGCCCCTTGTGATTTTCAGCCAGATGCAGCCTTGCAGGGTCTCTTCCTTAGAGTCAAAAAAGGTAGCCCAAGGGACTGCTTATTCAGTCTTCCCTGGTGCAAGAGGTGTTTGGCTGTGAAGACGCCAGAACAATGGCTCTGCTCCCAGGGCCTCAGTTTCCCAGTCAGAACAGACCTAGTCTCCAGAGCTCTCTGCTACAGAGCAGACATGGGGAAAAAGCGCTGTGGAGGGTGCCTTCACGTTCCAGGGCACTGTCGAAGCCTTACCTGGGCTTCGGAGCCTAGGCACTGTGGCCTCTTTCACTGACTTTCCAGGTATCACTTCCCAGCCCCTTGTGATTTTCAGCCAGATGCAGCCTTGCAGGGTCTCTTCCTTAGAGTCAAAAAAGGTAGCCCAAGGGACTGCTTATTCAGTCTTCCCTGGTGCAAGAGGTGTTTGGCTGTGAAGACGCCAGAACAATGGCTCTGCTCCCAGGGCCTCAGTTTCCCAGTCAGAACAGACCTAGTCTCCAGAGCTCTCTGCTACAGAGCAGAAATGTGGAAAAAGCGCTGTGGAGGGTGCCTTCACGTTCCAGGCACTGTCGAAGCCTTTCCTGGGCTTTGGAGCCTAGGCACTGTGGCCTCTTTCACTGACTTTCCAGGTATCACTTCCCAGCCCCTTGTGATTTTCAGCCAGATGCAGCCTTGCAGGGTTTCTTCCTTAGAGTCAAAAAAGGTAGCCCAAGGGACTGCTTATTCAGTTTTCCCTGGTGCAAGAGGTGTTTGGCTGTGAAAACTCCAGAACAATGGCTCTGCTCCCAGGGCCTCAGTTTCCCAGTCAGAACAGACCTAGTCTCCAGAGCTCTCTGCTACAGAGCAGACATGGGGAAATAGCTCTGAGGAGGGTTCCTTGAGGCTCCCTGCCTTGGGGAAGCCCTACCCGGGTGCTGGGGCCTAGGCACGGTGGCCTCTTTCACTGACTTTCCAGGTATCACTTCCCAGCCCCTTGTGATTTTCAGGCAGATGCAGCCTTGCAGGGTCTCTTCCTTAGAGTCAAAAAAGGTAGCCCAAGGGACTGCTTATTCAGTCTTCCCTGGTGCAAGAGGTGTTTGGCTGTGAAGACGCCAGAACAATGGCTCTGCTCCCAGGGCCTCAGTTTCCCAGTCAGAACAGACGTAGTCTCCAGAGCTCTATGCTACAGAGCAGGAGGGTGCCTTAGGCAGTCTTCCCCTGGTGCAAGAGGATGGGCTGTGGAAACTTCCAGAACAATTAGCTCATGCTCCCAGGGCCTCAGTTTCCCAGTCAAACAGACCTAGTCTCC